>JAYMTK010001281.1:0-16925 GCA_036897405.1 Pelargonium myrrhifolium | reverse complement strand
AAAATCATGACTAAAGGGTAATATGAGAAGTTCATGTGTATATGTTTGTTAAAAGTAAAAAGTGACACTTATTTTGAAACAAAAATTAGATTCTAAAACGACATTTATTTTGAAACGGAGGTAGTATGTAATAATATGAGTAAAAATGATTGGTTGCCGTCAATAGAAAAATGAACTGTCATTCCAATTTTTTTTAATGAAGAATTAGGGATAAATAAGAGAGAGCAACTAGATTACAGATAATAGTATAATACTTGGATACATGAGCTTCTAGTAACATACATAATTACCATTAAGGACTTTCACTATAATGATCACTTAGGTATGATTAACCTTTTTACTTTTCTTGTATATTTATAGGAAAAAAATCTAGTTCACTAAAGCTTTCCAAAGTTCATGGACATTGATATTGATTATATAATTTAATGGGACCAAGAAAGGAGGTCAAGTATGAATAGATTGTCTTGGAAAACACTCTAAAAAGTTGCTCTAACAACTACTCTATGGGGTATGTTTGAACCTGTTCATCAAGCATACTTCTTTTTTAATTGCAAGATAATATCTTATAGTATCAAACCAACCAATCACCTTTCTATTTCCATCAATATAAATATTGGACTCTGAAGCTCAGACAAATTCATAGTCTCTACACATAAATATCTCTAAGCTCAGACAAATATGGGTGCTCATCATCTTCTTCGATCATCACCTTCAGTCTTTGGAATTGTTATATTCTCCATACTATGTTGCATGTGTCTGTTTCCAAGAACTGCATTGGCCAATGATCAAGGCATTACCCGGCACTACAAGTTTGATGTATATTACAAAAATAATGAAACTAACTTCATGTTATTTGCTACCTAGTTACATGTTCATTAATTTTGTGACAATGTTGCTATGCAGATCAAGCTGCAAAATGTGACTAGACTATGCCACACCAAGAGCATAGTAACAGTCAATGGTCAGTTCCCAGGACCTCGCATTGTAGCTAGGGAGGGCGATCGCCTACTCATTAAAGTTGTTAACCATGTCCAGAACAATATCTCCATCCATTGGTATGAGTAATAGGATATATATACATGTACCCCAATATATCTTCCATTGCAGACACATTTTTTGATTTCGATCTTTTCTTTGAAATGTGTGTAGGCATGGAATTCGACAGCTTCGAAGTGGGTGGGCTGATGGTCCAGCATATGTGACTCAGTGTCCCATACAAACTGGACAAAGCTATGTGTACAATTTCACCATTGTTGGTCAGAGAGGGACTTTCTTCTGGCATGCCCATATTTCATGGCTAAGAGCAACTCTCTATGGTCCTATAATTGTCCTCCCCAAGAAAAATGTGCCTTACCCATTTGTTAAACCCTACAAGGAAGTTCCTATCCTATTTGGTAATTGACCTTTTCATGACTTCACTAACAAGAAATGTATTTATTTGAAAAACTTAATAACAAGCATTTATATACATGGTTGAAATTGCAGGAGAGTGGTGGAATGCAGATGTAGAGGCAGTTATTGCCCAAGCTCTGCAGACTGGTGGAGGCCCAAATGTGTCTGATGCCTACACCTTCAATGGCCTTCCAGGGCTTTTGTATAATTGTTCTGCTAAAGGTACTAACTGTGAATTATATATAATTATTATAAATCAACTGAACACTAGTGTAAATGTTGCTGGTTTTGGTTTCAATTCTTGATTGCAGATACATTCAAGCTGAAAGTGAAACCTGGGAAGGCTTACCTTCTTCGATTCGTCAACGCTGCACTGAATGATGAGCTCTTCTTTAGCATTGCAAATCACACACTCACAGTTATGGATGCTGATGGAATCTATGTAAAGCCTTTTGAGACTGATACACTTCTCATCACTCCTGGCCAAACCACCAATGTCCTTCTCAAAACAAAACCTCATTTCCCAAATGCAACCTTCCTCATGACTGCTAGGCCCTACGCGACCGGCCTAGGAACCTTTGATAACTCCACTGTTGCTGGAATCCTAGAATATGAGTTCCCATCCAATGATGTTGTCTCAATGAAGAAACTTCCACTCCTCAAACCAGTCCTACCAGCTCTCAATGACACCTCTTTTGCCACCAATTTCTCGAAGAAGCTTCGAAGCTTGGGGAGTTCCAAATTCCCTGCCAATGTCCCTCAGAGAGTGGACAAGCACTTCTTCTTCACAGTAGGTCTTGGAACAACCCCATGTCCCCAAAACCAAACATGTCAAGGACCAACCAATACTACAAAATTTGCAGCCTCAGTGAACAATGTGTCATTTACTCTGCCAACTACAGCTCTGCTTCAAGCCCACTTCTCAGGACAATCAAATGGTGTGTACACCACTGATTTCCCAACCTCCCCAATGTTTCCCTTTAACTATACCGGCGCGCCCCCGAACAATACTATGGTGAGCAATGGAACCAAAGTGGTGGTTCTGCCTTTTAACACAAGTGTGGAGCTTGTGTTGCAGGACACTATCATTCTTGGTGCTGAGAGCCACCCTCTTCATCTCCATGGATTCAACTTCTATGTTGTTGGACAAGGTTTCGGAAACTATGACCCGAATAAGGATCCTGCAAGGTTCAATCTTGTTGACCCCATTGAGAGGAACACCATTGGTGTGCCCTCTGGAGGTTGGGTTGCAATCAGGTTCTTGGCAGACAACCCTGGTGAGTAAGAAACTTTAGTTGGGTACATGGAAGCAAATTTCCCAAGAACTGATCTAACATGTAGTAATTATTTTGATGTTTGTGAAATGCAGGAGCATGGTTCATGCACTGCCATTTGGAAGTACACACCAGCTGGGGTTTGAAGATGGTTTGGATTGTCTTAGATGGACAACTTGGCAATGAAAAGTTGGTTCCCCCACCAGCTGATCTTCCAAAATGCTGAAGCTGAGAAAGATTGATTTGAGTTTGTGTACTATTTTGTCAGATAATTGGACAGCTTTCTGTATTGTTGAGAATTTAGTTAATTGTCAACATGATTGAAGCGGCATTAATAATAAGCAGTTGATTAACTTTTATGTCAATAACTGGACCTCATCTTTCAAATATGTTCTGCTACATTTTTTTAGTGTAATGTCCCAACATTGATGGATAGTGTAACTTTGAATCTCAATGAATCATGATTTGCATATAGAAATATAACAAATTAATGTATATTTTGGTGTTGATAAAGAAGTTAAAAAAAGTTTGGGTATAGTGGAGATGTTTTTTATTCTTGGCATTAAGTTAAGTTGTTGCAAATACACTGAAAATTAATAACAAGGCCAACAAGTACCATATAATTAATTCCATCACTTCTATTCTATACTCATCGTCACAATTTGAAACATTTTCCTATTATAAATGGCTAATATCATGGTTCTATTGTCATTCTTTCACATTAAATTATTATTTTAAAGTAATATATATTTTTCAATGTTAAGTGCCCAATTAAACTTAACAATAATATATTAAGATAGTCAACCCAAGAATATATATTAAGATATGTATTTTAGAAATATTTTATTTTCAAGTTTTTTGAAAAAAATTGTTTATTCTAAACAAAAAATATACCATTTGGAGCTCATGTTCTAGAAATATGTGTGAAAGATGAGAATGTATATTATATGCGATAACAAAGAGTCTTAGTTAAGTTATTAGTTGATGAAACTCAATTAAAACGTAAAATAAATTGATTTAGATGTATATATGCTTTGCATTTACAAATTCATTGAAATCGATGTGTGAATTCATGAAAATGTATACCGGATGAACTATATATATATATATATATGCGCGCGCGTGTGAGTGTGAGTTATAAGATATATAAGGCACATGAGATGCCCACATATGACATATCATGTGTGGACATGAGTTATTATGAATTGAAATTACATTTTCAACCATTCACACCGTGATCTTGACACATATATATGTTATGTGTATTTGTTTATGTGCATTTAAATTATCTTTGAGTAAAAGTTGGGAAATGAAGTGACGATGTGTCACTTATGAGTTATGACAGTATTTGCCGTGTATTGTTCATAATGTAGGTGATATGTGTTATACTTTATACTCGCACAATAAATAATAAGAGAATAATGTTTATTTGGCTTGATTAAATTGCAACTGATATAAAGTTATATCGGTCAACTGATGAACTGATATTTATTTTACTAAAAGAATAATGCCTATTTTTCTTGCTATTATACTCTTGTAATCTTCCCAAATTTGTCAAGCCAGAGAAGCCTCATGTGTACATCGTAATAACATAAGCATAGTTAAGGAAAAGCTAAGGGTAATTTATTAAGCTGTATTAATTAATCTCTATAAAATTCAGTTTCTTGTTTGTTGTAATGGTATTATCAAGTCTCGTACGTACGCAATGGGTCTCTACAATACACTGCTGATCATATCAACACTGTTTCTTGGGCCTTGTCTTGTTGGCTACTGAACCATCGTCCTCAAACTCCAAAACAACTTTCATATCATAAAAATAATGAGACAAGAAACAGAACAGACATCTTAAGTCTCAAGATTAATTTCTTGGAAGAAAATATTGTAAATGGAGAACAATTCATCCAGAAACTCTGCTCTGATGACAATGAAATGTATGAAAATAAAAATTCATGCAGCTAACTCCTAAAAAGACTTCTCCACTGAAATCCTTCAAATATGCTCTACATACAAATATACACTAACAATATGGAAAACTACAGTCTGCTTTACGACTACTCATTCAATCAAAGCCTTCACTATACAAACTGTCATCACCTAATATGTAATTTACAACCCAATGACTCATAATTTATGAATTTAAAATTCCTCTTCTTTATCATAAACTCATTAAGTTTCATAATCCTAATGATACTCATAGAAGTTGCTAATTATTTTTCAGGTCTCTTCAAGACCATCTTGAATGTAGCTTTCTATAATGTCTCTATAGATCGATAAGGTTTTATGGACAGTGAAAGGAGTTCAAAAATGAATAGATTGTCTTTGACAACACTCTAAGGTTGTTCTAACAACTGATCTGGGGTTTGGATCATCTTGTTCAAGCATTGTGTTCCTTTGATTTCTTGCAAGAACACACTCTTCCTTTTATTTAATACTATTACAAGATATCAATATATAATTTGTAGTGTCATTTATACTTATCTAATAACACTCTCTATTTATATTGGACCTCAAGGCTCGTCTGAATTCATAGTCTCTAACAATACAAGCAACTAAAATGGGTGCTAAGCGTCTAGATCTTAATGGACTTGTTCTCTTCTCCATAATTTGCAGCGTTAGTTTCTTTCCAGAAGCTGCACAAGCCAATGATGGAGGTGGCATTACCAGGCACTACAAGTTTGATGTATGTATCGAAAATGCACGCAACATTTTCACATTTTTGGCCCTCTGTAGCTCCTTTTTTGTAACAATTTATGGATGTTATTTTGCAGATCAAGATGCAAAATGTGACAAGACTGTGTCATACAAAGAGCATAGTAACAGTCAATGGACAGTTTCCCGGACCTCGAATTGTAGCGAGAGAAGGCGATCGCCTCCTCATCAAAGTGGTTAATCATGTCAAGAACAATATCTCTATTCACTGGTACTAAATACTAATAAGCACACATGCCTCTCTCCTTGTAATTTTCTGATACTGTTAACTAAGCATTATTAGATTTTGTTGTTTGATCTCTTTGAAATAGGCATGGGATTCGACAACTTCGAAGTGGGTGGGCTGATGGACCAGCATATGTGACCCAGTGCCCCATACAAAGTGGCCAAAGCTATGTGTACAACTTCACCATTGTTGGCCAAAGAGGCACTCTCTTCTGGCATGCCCATATCTCTTGGCTAAGAGCAACTCTCTATGGTCCTATAATCATCCTCCCTAAGAAGAATGTTCCCTATCCTTTCCTCAAACCTTACAAGGAAGTTCCTATCATATTTGGTAATTGACTAATTTCCTTACTTCTTGAAGTCAAACTGATAATCTTAAGGAAACAAAGCCCTGTAATTAACATAGATAAAAATTGCAGGAGAGTGGTGGAATACAGATGTAGAGGCAGTTATTAACCAAGCAATGCAGACTGGGGGAGGCCCAAATGTCTCTGATGCCTACACCTTTAATGGTCTTCCAGGGCTTTTGTACAACTGCTCTGCTAAGGGTAATTACAATATCATATGCTAGGAGTAGGAACTAGGAAGTAACATTGTGAAAATTCTTATGTCTCAATTCATGATTTGCAGATACATACAAATTGAAAGTGAAGCCAGGGAGGACTTACCTTCTTCGATTCATCAACGCTGCACTGAACGATGAGCTCTTCTTTAGTATTGCAAATCACACTCTCACAGTTGTGGAAGCTGATGCCATTTATGTTAAGCCATTTGAAACTGATACTCTGCTCATTGCTCCTGGGCAAACCACAAATGTTCTTCTCAGAACAAAACCTCAGTTTCCTAGTGCCACCTTCCTCATGACTGCCAGGCCCTATGTGACAGGACTAGGAACATTTGATAACTCCACTGTTGCTGGAATCCTAGAATATGAGTTGCCATCCAATGATGTTGTCTCAATGAAGAAACTTCCTCTCTTCAAACCAGTCCTACCAGCTCTCAATGACACTTCTTTTGCCACCAGTTTCTCGAAGAAGCTTCGAAGCTTGGCGAGCTCCCAATTCCCTGCCAATATCCCTCAGAGAGTAGACAAGCATTTGTTCTTCACTGTAGGTCTTGGAACAGCCCCATGTCCCAAAAACCAAACTTGCCAAGGACCAACCAATACTACAAAATTTGCAGCCTCAGTGAACAATGTGTCGTTTGCTCTGCCAACTACAGCTTTGCTTCAAGCTCACTTCACAGGACAATCAAATGGTGTTTACACACCTGATTTGCCATCTTCCCCAATATTTCCCTTTAACTATACCGGGACGCCGCCAAACAATACTATGGTGAGCAATGGAACCAAAGTGGTGGTTCTGCCTTTCAACACAAGTGTGGAGCTTGTGATGCAGGACACAAGCATTCTCGGTGCTGAGAGCCACCCTCTTCATCTCCATGGATTCAACTTCTTTGTCGTTGGACAAGGTTTTGGAAACTATGACCCGAAGAAGGATCCTGCCAAGTTCAATCTTGTTGATCCCATTGAAAGGAACACCATTGGTGTGCCCTCTGGAGGTTGGGTTGCAATCAGGTTCTTGGCAGACAACCCTGGTGAGTAAAAAATGACAAATTCAAGAATCATACTGTTCTTTGTTTGGAACTTCAATGCATATAAAATGAGAAATGAGTAATCATGTGGGATGTGTTAATTATTACAGGGGTATGGTTCATGCACTGTCATTTAGAAGTCCACACCAGTTGGGGTTTGAGGATGGCTTGGCTTGTCTTGGATGGAAAACTTCCAAACCAGAAGCTGCTTCCTCCACCAGCAGATCTACCCAAATGTTGAAGCAAAGAAAACCATTTTTCTATTCTTTTGTGTGTGTGTGTGTGAGGCTCCATTATGCTCCTCTGGAATTGGTTTATTTGATTTCTTTTATACCATTTTTTGGGAAGAGCTAGCAGCTTTCTTTCATGTTTAGAATTGATTTGTCAACATGACTGAGGACTTGATAATAAACAAAGAAATTTCAGTTTCAAAATCTATTTCTGGTGTCATGTTTACTCTCTTCTTCTTGGATTGCATGTCACTGAAATAATGAAATGAGTATAGAAGCTTTTTCCATATGCAGTTCCAATAAATTTCAAGCCTTTAACTTCTAAAAATATCTAAGAAATTATACAGTAGAAGAAAAGAAAAGGCTTTGTTTCCAAAATGGGTAATTCTATATTTAATACCAGATCTTATTTATAGAGAAAAAACAGGTTGGGGTTGAGTTTGAACCATTGACTTTTTGGACGAACAGCAACGAAGGAAGAGGAAGAGAAACACGATTGACCATCCAAAGAATGAGACTGTTATTACCATTAACAACTCCTTTATTAGCTCGTTTTCTTCTCCAAATCTCTTACCGCAATTCATCTTCCTTTCCTTCTTCATCGGTTCTCTTCGCCGTCCCCTTACCGCCTCGGAGACGCCGCCGTCTGGAATCTTCTCCTCTCGTTGAAGGAGTCTAAGCCAAATCTCGCCGGAGTGGGCTTCGCGTGCTGTTGCAACCATGAACAGCCTCGTGAAGAAGCTCCGGAGTTTGGACGCATACCCCAAAATCAATGAAGATTTCTTCAGCCGGACACTTTCCGGCGGCATTATCACCATCGTCTCCGCTCTCATTATGTTCCTGCTCTTCCTCTCCGAATTCAGTATGTGCTTATCCCATTTTCCTTCCTCTCTGTTTGGTTCGCTAGAAAATTTAGGTTTGCCGGAAATGTGTTTGTTTTAACTTTTAAGTATTAGTTTTCTATGTTATGCATTTACATTGTTTGAACCAAACTGAATATGCATTTACATTGTTTGAACCAGACCTTTTTGGCTTAGTGATATTCTCATGCACAAAGGGAAATATGAGGTGAAGGATCTTAATAAATGAAATAAGAAAACTAAAGTGTTCAATTATTCATATATTCAATAAATCTACCATAAATCAATCATGATTTCATTATTTAGTTGAATAATCAATTCATTTTGTAAACCATAAATATGGATGAGGCAGGAGACGTAGAGCAGAAAGAAAGTGTTAATTAAAGTTAGAATTGCAGCAAGTTAATGTTGTGTCATTAAGCTGCAAATTTTGTTTCTGGGTGAGATTGAGTTCAACATGAAGACAGATAAATTATTGTCTATGAAAGAGTAAGTGAAAAATCTCAATGGACGTGCCAGGTTGCTGTCTGAGCCTTCTTAGGATATTGGTGCCCACAATTTCAAAATCGTATTAGAAATCACCATGCATCCATTTTTTAAAATTCAATTTCAAACCTCAGTGGTTTAGCTCTGCGGTTTGAATTCATTGTCTTGGCAATCCCTCATTAATTATGCATTTCCATTTACAATTGCAGGATTATACCTTCAAACAGTAACAGAGATGAAGCTTGTCGTTGATACATCAAGAGGCGAAACTCTATCTATCAATGTAATTACTGATTTACTTTTGATTAACAATCTTAGTTAGTTCCTAGAATTACAATGATCTAGTTTGATTTTACGTTCGTATTTGCATTTTTTATCCTTTAAAAGAGGTTTTGTGGTTCTTGATTAATGTTAGATACTGAAACATCTATTCAAAGAAATACTTGCGCTGTAAATTATTTTATACATCTGTTCCTAGAATTTCTTTAGTTTTTTGGGAGTCTTTTCCCTTATTTGATTGCTAGTATTCAATTTGAAAGAAATTTATCATGTTTTATTTATTTCTATCGCTTGTTGTTTGAAATTGCAGTTTGATGTCACTTTTCCTGCCGTTCCTTGTTCAGTTCTCAGTCTTGATGCCGTGGATATTAGTGGAGAGGAACATCTGAATATTGTAAGTGCATCACATAGTGATCCCATGCTAAGAGTTGGAATGCTTGAACTGTTTAACTTAGATTGCTGTTGATAAACATCAATATATGTTTTTATGATTTTTCTTGTTAGTTGACAATGTCTTTGCTTGCAGAAACATGACATAGTCAAGCAAAGAATTGATACTCGTGGTAATGTGATAGCAGTCAGGCAGGATGGAATAGGTGCTCCAAAGGTTAGTGGGAAAACAATTTATGACGATGCATTACAAACATGCTATTGTTTATTATCTTTTCTTCAATTGAAATCTACATACAACAATAGCTAAGAACCACCAAGCCATTTCCCACACTATGTTAGTAAACTGAAATCTACTTGCCTTTATTATTTTATTTGTTATGATTTTTGGTTATATTGCTATGTTTCTTCATGTTTTTATTGCATGTAGCTTCTACAGGCAGACAAATAGTACTGGTTTTTACAAGCACACATAGTTGGATGGGATTAACTGTAATAGACCAATGCAAGTTTCCTGAATGGTTGAATAAATGCTTGTCAATTTTTTATTTATTTTAATTTCTTTGTGAAGTTGGTGAGCCTTTCTCTATAATGGTACTTCTGGTGGAACTTGAAGAAAATTATAGTCTCATCATATATCATTTGAATTTGGCCACAAGCTTGGGTAGTGGTTAATGGTTATATTTGATTCTAAATCATTTGGTTGCCATGACAAATGCTGTGGAATAGCTCCTGAATGTGCGGCTTATATGCCTTGCTTAACATTAAGGCTCTATATTTTGATTTTTTGACGCATCATGTGACAGTGGATAAATTGTTGATGGCATAGTGCCTATTGATGAATGATGATGATTACACCTGTCTCAAAGATAGATGAGTTTCTGTAATGTAGGTGACAAAGTTTGACAGCCATCGACAGAAATGGTCAGAACTTCAGTTCATCCGTCCTCAAGGCCTGGTGTCTGATTGACCTTATTTGGATTAATTTAGAGGTGATAGTGAGCTACTTTTAGTGGTATTCAAATCCCCATGGATGCTGAACTTCTATAGCTACATGGAAAGAGGAGAGTAATGAGAGAGAGAGAACAATACCAGCTCCATACAAAGGTTTTAGCCTTGTTTATCTATTTGCTTACTAAGTTGGGTGTAATTGGAGAGTTGCAACCTGGCTGTGGGTAGTCCTAAGAAACCAAAGTATGCATCAGTGATACATTATTCATGAATTTCAGGTTGACTAGTTGGAGCGTTGAATTAACCGGTCACCGTAACAGTTTGAACTCCAATCTGATCTTTAAGACATTGGATTTACCATGGCATATAGTTGGTTTCAATAAATATTTATCAGTTATCATCTGGAGGCACGAGTGCAGTTCAGTTTGGTTTATCTTTCTTGCAGAATTTTTATACGTCTACATATAATTAGTTTTTCCTCACCTGGACTGTGTTACGCTTTAATTTCACTCCATAACATATTAAATAGTACTAAAGTTAATATGCTTTTGGATTTCTCTTTTTGCATTTGTTTGCTTATCCACTCCTTTTGATGTCTATTTTTTTTACTTCCTCCATTATGCAGATTGAGAAACCCTTACAGAAACATGGTGGCAGGCTTGAAAACAATGAAACATATTGTGGTTCATGTTTTGGTGCAGAATTGGTATGTTTGCGTATTTGGTATCCCTTGTGTTTTTGCGTTGTTTAGTTGTCCATTGAAGCATCTGCCATCTAGCATTGATATGAAACTAGCAATATTGATTGTCCCTAGAAAATTCTCAAGCATGTCATTTTCTTTTTCTTATAAGGTCTAGTTTGATACAATTGTTATTACCATTGTCATCTGGCTTATACCATGAATTTGTGTGGAATTTTGGCAGCAAACACTATTGTTTTTAAAAGACAAATTTCTCATTGATTAAGATCTCTGTTATCCACATACCATCTTTCTCTCGTCATTTTTCAAGAGATCTGGTCTTTCACCAAATTAATCCAAATTTAAGTTTTCAGGGACCTTTTTATGGTGTGCTGTTTAGGTATCTTTATGTATTTTTCGCCAGCTATCTCTCAAGCTGATATAACTAAGTGATATTATTCATTTCTGATATCTCTATGCAACTTTAAGAGTCTTTGTTGCTTTAGTTTCTGAAAATGTATCTCTCTCTCTTGCCTCCCCTTCTTGCAGTCAGACGACCAATGCTGTAACACATGTGAAGAAGTTCGTGATGCGTATAGGAAGAGAGGTTGGCAACTGACGAGTGCAGATTTGATTGACCAGGTTAGTTTTTGAGGACGTTTTCATGAAGCAACTGATGATAGGCACTGGATTTTAGTTGGATTGCACATAAGGCTAACATCTGAGGTGAAGACTACATATTGAGAATCTTGTATTTATGCAACTACCTCAAACAGTGTTCTCTTCCCACTGTTACTTGTGGTGAAAACTGAAATATGTGGGTTGGAGAACTGTTTCCAACTCATAGCCTATATTCTTACCTTGAAATACAGGCTGCTTTGTTACTAAATTGACCCACCACAGCATGCTGTGCCTTCTCGTTTTCATGCAGTGAACAATTTACTTTGGGTCTTCAGGAAGTCCCCACCTTGTAAATTTCGAGGTGGAAGTTTGAGTATTCCTCCTTTGATGGAAATCATTGCGCCTTTGGCTGCAAGATGCTAAGGTTCCTTTCATCAAAACTCTGAGATTTACCTACTATGTTATTGTAGTTCCTTAGAAATTTGTCTTGGTTGCTAGACAGAGGGTAGTGCCAAGTGACTGTTTAAGCGCTAGACGATCTAGTGGCCCTGGGAGCAGGATGAGGTTCAGGTCATAGATTCTTTATTCAGAAATAAGAACTGTTCTAGGCATGATGGCCTGCATAAATTGTTGAGGATTATGTGGAGCAACTTTAAAGATTATGTAACTTGATTAACCCGGGGAAGGGAAATATTACACCCTTCAGTTGTGAGAAATATATGTCAGCCTGTAGATCACGTGGTGATTTGTTCTTTTTAATGTTGCCTTGATGTGCAACATTATCTGAGAGTCACAGACATGTTGGCCAGTATCATCTGTGTAGCTTGTGAGTTTGATCATTACAGCTGAGCTGCAAACTTAACATGGGCATTCAAGTGAATGGAAACACACACATGGACTTGCAAATGTGCATTTTTGTGACTTTAAGTTGATTGCTCGTAAGCGCTGGAAGTTTGCCTTATATTGTTTTTCCTTCTATACTTTGCATGATATGCAGTGCAAGAGAGAAGGTTTTGTTCAAAGGATCAAAGATGAAGAAGGTGAAGGATGCAATATCTATGGAGCTCTGGAAGTTAATAAAGTGGCTGGCCACTTTCATTTCGCAGTTGGAAAAAGCTTTCATCAGTCTAATGTTCACATCCACGATCTGCTGGCCTTCCAGTCGGATATTTATAATGTAAGACACATTTGGAGATTTTAGCTTACTGAGATAAAAATAAAATATGTTTTTAGTATATGTTAATGAGATATACATACAAATTGTTTAGTATTTATTAGCTTACAGCGTAACATTGTTTATTACTATGGGGTATTGTACAGATAAGTCATAGAATCAACAAGTTAGCTTTTGGGGATCCCTTTCCTGGTGCTGTTAACCCCCTTGATGGGTAATTATCTCTCTCCAACAAAGCTTTGCATATTTATGTGGCATTTGTAAATCTTCCATTTCCTTAGAATCTTTCCATTGCTATTTCAGGGTGGTATGGGAGCATGAAAAACCAAATGGCATGTACCAGTACTTTATCAAGGTTAGTATTCGAGAGGGTTTATCTTAAATTCTCACTACTTTTTGAAGCTTGTTTTACTATTATCATTGTTGTTAACGTTTGTCAAAGGGCAAAAAGGTGATGCATAAAACACAGATAAAATCTACTACTTCTGAAGTTTTGCATATGAATTTGATAAAAGACTCAGAAAATTAGATTCCGAGTACAACTGGCCAGGGAAAAGAAAGCGTCTGGAAGAATTCCTCTTGACCTTTCTTCATTGTTTCTCACCCTAGAATTACCGTCCTTATACTGCATCCGTTCAAACTAACCTTGAGTGTTTCTTGTAGCATGTGTGCTTGCCTAATTATACTATCAGTGTTCTCAGAACAACTTAAATTTGATACGAGTATTTTTTTCTTGCTGCTCTTTGCTTTTCAGGTGGTCCCTACAGTATATAGTGACATTAGAGGACACGATATAAAGTCGAATCAGGTATTGCTAAGCATCTGAAGAACAAGTATTCTGATTGTTCCTTGTTAATTGGATCATGCCTGTGACATACTCCATTGATCTTTCATGCAGTTCTCTGTGACAGAACATTATAGGAATTCAGAATTTGGCCGCTTTCAGTCCATCCCTGGAGTTTTCTTCTTCTATGATCTCTCCCCAATCAAGGTGGGTTTCTCTTCACAGAGTAGTGAATTGACTGGTTTGAGTTAGAGCTGAAGATGAGATTTGTGTGACACTCTGTTGGTATGTTGCAGGTGACCAAGATAGAGAAACAAACATCATTCTTGCACTTCATCACACATATATGCGCAATAGTTGGAGGTATTTTCACAGTTGCGGGGATAGTAGATTCATTCATTTACCATGGTCAAAAAGCAATCAGGAGGAAGATGGAAATTGGAAAATTCAACTGATATACTGACAATATTCCTCAAGTGAAGCCACTGTAATGGCCATTCAAGTACATAAATTTTGTGAGAGAAAAACAAACACTTACACAGTAATTTATTGTAGTACAGTTCAAAATTTTGAAATCGAAGTTCTTGTTTTTGCATTATTTGTGCCTAATTTCAATACCTTATATGCAAGTATGTGCACTGGTTCTTCAAGCGTTTTAATTTAACTTCAAACAATCCTCCTCATTTCTGCACCGACTCCAGATGCAGTTGTAGAAACAGAATCATCTGTCAACGACCGGTCGTTTGACAAGTCATCTTCCTCCTCGGACTCATCACCTTTGATGTTTTCCACTTCCCTCACCACTTCTGTCATCTCCGGACGCTTCTCCGGGTACTTATCACAGCACCGAATCGCAACTTGCAGCAGTTTCAGCATAGACTTACACTCTTTTCTCGGCGAAGACAGCTCGAAATCGAAAATCTCCGCCGTCCACTCTTCCCTGACCGCCCTGTGGACCCAGCTGCAGAGCTCCGCGCCCGCCACTCCCGGCGGGGCGGAGTGCGCCGAGACCCGACCCGTCAGGAGTTCAAGTAGGAGGCACCCGTAGCTCCAAGTATCCGATTTCTTGGACAGTTTCTTGCCGTTTTGGTATTCCGGCGACTTGTAGGAAACCATTCTCTGAGCTGCGATGGGGGCTGATATCAGCGACGAGAGGCCGTAGTCGGAGACGACAGCCGTGTCGTTGTCGTCTAGGAAAACGTTGGAGGATTTGAGGTTTCCGTGAGGGGCAGTGTTGTCATTTGACGAGGAGGACTTGGTGTGAATGTGAAGATACTCCAAGGCTCGCGCCACTCCTCGGGCCACCACCAGTCTTGAGCTCCACCGGAATGGTATCCGATCAATAGTTCCTCTGTTTCCTGCATTATAATAACTATCAGATTGAGTTTTTAGTTGAGTTGATTCTTTTAAAAAAATTACTGACCGTGAATTCGGTTGAAAAGGCTTCCTTTCTCGACAAACTTGTGCACGAACAACTTCTCCTCCTTGGAATAGTAGTAAGCAAGAAGTGGAAGCAAATTTGGGTGCTTGTAACTAGCAATTACTTGCACTTGCGTGATAAATTCTTCGCCGCTCAATGGCTTCAAATCCCTGAGACGCTTCACGACAACGGGTGACCTGCTTTCTAGCTTAGCCTTGTAGCAGTTTCCGAAATTCCCCTTCCCCAACCCCTCCGCGGAGGCCTTGAGTAGATCACTCAGCTCAAAGCCACCTTCTTCTCCAACCAACACGAGCTTCCCTTTCGGATTAGCCTCCCCTCCTTCTATCTTCCTACTCATTTCTTCCGTCTCCTCCTTTGTCGCCTCAATGTCCCCGTCATCCTTATCCGCAACCTGCTTCAGCTTCCGGGCTTTTATGAAGTATGCGATGAAGAGCACGATCACAATAAGGAAGCCTACCACATCAACAATTAAGAATAGTTTTGGAAAACTATTCCAAGCCGAAGAGCCTTTCTTGGGCTCTACTGAGTCATCAGTGCTTGTGCTACAGGGAGCGGAAGGTGGACCGCACAACCCTATGTTATTAGAGTAAGAATCCGCGCCAAGGGACTGAAGAGTGTGAGTCTTTGGGATCGAGCCATTGAGATAGTTGTGCGACACATTCAATTCTTTTAGGCTTTCTTGATCAAACGCGGGGAGAGGACCCGTCAAGAGATTTTCTTGGAGATACAATGACCTCAAGGACTTGAGATCAAGAAGCGAACGATCAATGTGCCCAAACAACACGTTGCTCGACAGATCAATATCAGTCATTTGCGGGTTCCTAGAAAAATCCATGACATTGCCCGCTACGGAATTGTTCCGGAAGCTCAAAACGGAAAGCTGAGTGAGGTTGTAAAATGCATCAATGTTTACTCTTCCTGTCAGCTCCAGATCTTCCAAGACTATGCCGGTGACGCGGCCGTTGAAGCATTGGATGCCATACCACATTGGAGTGTTGTTCAAGTAGCATTGGAGGTGAGTCCAGTTATTATTTATGAAAGGGTTGTTGAAGACAGACCTGAGGGCTAAAAGGGCATCTCTCTCCTCTGTATGGTACCCAGCTGAAGGGTCATTTTGGGCATTAGATGTACTGTTATGACTGTAAAGCAAAAGGAAGAGAACAAGAAAATAGTTGAGGGACAGAGGAGAACCCATGGACGCAAGAAATTGAAGCTTGATTTGTGTATTGTTGTTGGTTTAGAATTCGAAGTAATTAAGGATTTTGTATTGGTTTTTTTGAAGCAAAAGAGATGGGGATAATATTCTTGCCAAATCCCATTACAGCTGTTTGTTGAAGAGAAAAACTAGAACAATATATGAAGGATATAATGTACTGTCTCTTTTGGAATTTTATGTGTTCTGAGAATCCTAGAGAAGTTGCTTTGGTTTGCTCTGTTTCTCATATAAATTCAGTGATGGGGGATGCCAGAAACAGAAGGTTTGGACCACATTTGCATTGATATTGTCTTGAATGCAAAGATTGTTACTAGTGTTTTTGGAAATATGTGAATAATTAGATTTAGGATGGCATTAGTAACAGAAAACAATAAAGATTGGAGGGGCTTCTGAGATTTCAAGAAAGGGGAGAAAAATATATGGCGCCAGACCATGTGATTAAGACACTAGTTATATTATATAGTCGAATTGGTAAACATATTTTTGGTACCATACAATGTTAATACTTATGATATATAGGTTAATTAATGTAACATAAGTGTTATAAACTGAAGAAGTTTGTATTGATTCAAGTGTATTATCAAGTGTATTTGATACATTATACAAAATGCTATATATAGA
>JAYMTK010001280.1:0-16933 GCA_036897405.1 Pelargonium myrrhifolium | reverse complement strand
TAAGATTGAGTTTTTAAATGTAAGAAAAGTAAGCTATAACTATTTTAATTACATTAAAAACTCAATTAAACGAACGTCACCTTAGTTTTCGTATATGTAAGATATTTTTCTATATATTGAAAAAAAAACATTTGAAAATAAATTATCATTACCTAACTCAAAAAAAAAAAAAAAAATCAAACATTGAGGTCCTTCTTTGCAATTTAATCTTCTTATTTTTTATTCTCCCAAATTATATATCCGTTCTGATTTTAAACCGCCGCTTCTCAGTTCAAAAACAAAACCTCAGAGACCAATTCGATCTCCACATTCCTTATCAGTCTTCGCAACCTCTCAGTTCGATTCCGATCAGATCTGTAACCAAATCTTCTCCTTCTTCTTTGTCTTCTTCAATGGACGATTCGGAGAAGACGAGAGATCTCGAGCAAGTGAAAGAGCTCAGTCTCATCGACATGTCCTCCGAGGACGATTCGCTTCTGCTCAAATCGCCTCCTCGGGACCCTCTCGATCACCAATCTTCAGGTTCGTGCTCTTCTTCGTTGAAACTTACTTAGATTTTATCTGTTTATGAGCTATTTGAAGTGTTCGTGTTGTTGCGTTGAGGATTTGAAGTGCACTTTAGGTAGGGTTTCGGTGCTTTTTTTTGCTCACTGTACCAATTAGGAATAATTTTTTATACCTTTTTTTTCTGTAATTTATGGAGTGCTTGAAATGTGAAACATAAGGAGGATACAAAATTCAGAGTAAATCCAGTCTCTGTTGCTAGAGACATGTGTTAATTATTAAGCTTATTGTGTTCCTTAAGGTGGTTTTGGAAATGGTGAAAATCGAACCTGTACTAATGTAGAGATTTGTAGCATGTTTATTAGCTAATTGAAGTGTTTGTGCTGTTGCCTTGAGGATTTGAAGTGCACTATTGTAGGGTTTCGGTGCTTTTTTTTATTATTTAAATTTTGTTTGTGTTTAGGGCGTTTTGGTTTCTGTGCCTATCTGGAATTGTTTGTTTTAACATATGAAATTAAGATTTGAAGAGTAATCTCGGTTGCTAGACAAATGTGTTGTTTGTTTTTCGTGGAAAGTTCTAGAAGCCTAGTTAAGCTTCTTGTGTTCCTTTAGTGGTTTTGGAAACGATGAAAATTGAAGCTGTGCTAATGTAGAGATTTGTTGCAGTTTATATTAACATGACATTGATAAGGTTTATCTATTAAGCTGAAAGTTTCTAGGAATTACTACTATGATTGTGCTGATGAATTCACATGCTGTAGAAGGTTTCAGTGCATGGGCATTAAGGAAAGTTAGATAATTGTAACGCTGTATCGGAGGTTCTTTCTCAGTAATAGTTTAGAATCCTTCAATTTGCATGAAATGTTTGTTGCAATTGAGCATTTCTGTCATTCTGGGTTACAATATTAAATTACTTGGAATCATGCACTTTGATGTTCGGGATTCTGTAAGAGTTGTTTGAATGGGAACTTTTATTTATAATTTGTTTGTATGATTAGAGAGGCACAGTGTCACTTGATGTGTGTACGCCCTGAGTTTTCTTAAGGCTATTCTGTTAGTACATAAGTTCTAACCATGCATGGCATGAATAAATATATGTTTTGCTTGGAATGGTTTACAGAGTATTACTCTCCACAGTTTATTTTCAGATGTAGATATTGGAGTAGGGTTTTTTTGCTTACATTTCATATGAGTGATATTGAACCCAAATCATGAAATATTGTGATCAGAGAATCAAGACCGTACAAATGCTAGTGATATAGAGGAAGCAGCAGACACTTTTGAACAAACGAATGGAGTACCTCAACTATTCGAATCACCAGAACCAGAAAGGAAAGTAAAAAATAGCAAGTATAACTTGCGCAAAAGTTTAGCTTGGGATAGTGCTTTCTTCACAAATGCAGGTGTGGTACACAAGTCAAAACTAGAACCCTGTATTTATTTTAATATGATGCCAATGCCACTCATTTTCCTTAGTCTGTCCAAACTCATAATCTGTAATTTGGTTTTGTGACAGGTGTTCTGGATCCTGAGGAATTGTCTTGCATGATTGGAGGTGTGGAGAAAGGTGGGAAAACTTTGTTGCCTGGAATTCAAGAGGATATACAGAGATCCACTGATTCAATCCCCAGCTTAGATAGTGATAATTTGACATTGGAGAGTCTTGAGGTTGATCTGTTCGAAGATATAAGAGCTTCAATTCAGAAATCCAGTAAATTGTCCAGTGCGGCTAAATCAAATAACAACTTGGGATCAAGAGTAGCAGAAACTCAAACTACCCATTGTAAGTATACTTGAACCTAGTTCTTGGTAGACTTGAATTGGGTTGTAAAACCTCTGTTACTGGTGCAGACCACCAAATTATTAGGCCAACTCTAACTACCATCTATGACTGTCACCTTCTTCAAGTCAAGCTATTAACTTAACCTTTTATAGCTGCTAACTAGTAACCTAAGTACATACTCTCTGACCTTCTCAGTGCGTCTTCCTCATATAATACGACATTATTATATTTCCAGTGTGAACCATCTCTGTTATAGTAAAATTTTGATCCTTTTGCTCCTCAATAATATCTCAATGGCCAGCTCCTCTGGTGCCACCGGCTTTAACCTACAAACTCCTCCGTATTGGTCTGCATCAATCTTAATCGACTAAACTAATCAAACCCATATGTAAAAAAAATTAGGGCCAATTTGCTTTCTATTTATCCACAGATTGGATGCCAGTCGGATTATACTCGGGAGGTTTGAGATGATAATGTAGTAATGAGTTGTACCAGCTGCTAATCCCTTCCTAGGAGCATGCACATGTTTAAACCTGTTAAGCATGCCATCCTATATAGATTTTCTGTTGTTGTTGATGCATGTGTTTGTGAGCCTCTAAGACTTGGTAAGGTTTTCCTTTACGGTTCAATTTAGGGAAACAGCCTCCACAATGATGGGTGTCTCATGCACTGGACCGCCCTTTATTTATGTGTATGCGTGCATATTATCAGAAAACTGAACACCTTTTCTTTGCAGCTTCAGAGATGGACCATGCTTCTCAGAGTAAGGTGAGTTCAGTTAAGGTTGACAGATGCCTGTTGCTATGACTTTTTATATATTTTAATGTACAGTAAAATTCTTGTATCAATATTTCAGGAGACGCCCAAACCTACTTTCAAGAAGCCAGTTGTGAGCAAACTAGGATCAGAAAAAACAACCAAAAAGCCTTCTGTTTGTCCAGAAACCCTCAAGGTTTGTTATTACCAAGTACCCGAGCTGTTCTCATCACACTTATATGAAGATTAAAAAAAGAAGAATCTGAAATTGTTTCACCTGCTTGAACTTGAATTTTTATAGTTGTGAAATATCTGGCCAGTCATAATGTTTTACAATTCTATGGAATCTACACTATTATATGTTTCATTTTACGCAACCCTTAAGCAGATTCAGAAGTCACTGAGTCTGGTGTGGTTTAACTGACTCTTCTATGTTGTCTACAATGAAGCGTGCAGCTACAAGTGGACTGGCCTCTCCATCAGTTGCTAAGCCCCCCAAAGTACTTGGCAGAGGTAGCCCCATGTCATCAATAACAGCCAGGAGGGCTTCTCTGAGTTCCGAACGTATGAAAAAGGACATGGACAATGCAAAAGGTTGCACTGGTAATTAAATCATTCAGCCACTGTTGTTCTAAATCGTTATCCACTTTATACTTAAATATTATAATTTTTCAGGTGGTGGGACTATAGGGTCAAAGACATCTGCAATAAGTGGTTCACGTAGCAATGCACCCAGGATCCCTATCCGATCTACTAAATCCTCCACTTTAAGTTCTTCAGTTGCAACCAAAATTGACCCTAGATCTTCTTGTTCTTCATTTGGCAGTTCTGGAAGTGCCTCATCCGACAAAACATCTAAATCTTCTTTGAACTCTGTGAAGAGAAAAGTTAATTCAACAGCTTCTAGTGTTCCTTTTTCCCGTTTAACAACCGCCAAACCCTTGTCAAAACCAAGAATTAAAAATCAGTCCGGCACTTCTCAGCTCTCAGCTTATTTGAATTTTGTCACCAAGCCTTCTTCAAGCATTTCACCTGCTAGCTCTATCAGTGATTGGTCATCAGAGTCATCAGCGTCCACTTCTACTGTCAATCAGAGGTCTAGCAGTGCAAGAACTAGCATTGAAAGTTGCAACGGGGTCTCCATTGAAAATGACGTTCCTCAAGTTGTGTCTTATGGAAGCCGTTCTAATGGTCTGGGCTCAGGTCATAATGGAACTCAAGCAACTGGGATGCTGGGTCGAGGTATTAAGAAAGCTTTTTCAGGAACCACCACAAATCCAGCTTCAGGAAAACCCTCCGGCCTTCGACTGCCATCACCAAAGATTGGCTTCTTTGATGGGGTAAGTTTAGCATTTCCATCTATAACTACTTCCATATTTTGGATAAAACATGATTTCATAGTCTCAATTAGTCTTGGCGGTGAAGAAATAAAAAGAAAATATTTGTTGTCTTGTCTATTCTCGTGTTTTGTTTCAAAAAGTTGGAATTTAGGTAGTGTTAGGATTAATGGGAACTAAGCGAGATTGTTCATATCTGGATTATGACTTTTTGGTGATTAGAATGGCTTCGGATTGGGAATCTCATTCTCAATTTCAAATATATATCCAAACACTACCTTAGCGTTAATTACTGATATTATTAAGTAAAAGCTGAAAGTGGGTTTTATATTATGCAGGCCAAGTCAATGGCGCGCACTCCAAATGGAAGTACACAATCTTCTCCCCGGGACGGTTTGCATCGAGTTGAAGCGGGACGCACGAGTCCTAGTGGGAACACAAACAAGGCAAATACGGGGAAGTTTCAACCTGCTAGAACTGTCGCGGTAAAGGGAAACACTAAACCTGATTCTCAGCAAATTGCCTTTGGTGGTACCAAACTCAAATCTCCTACACCTCAGGAACCGTCAAATTCTTCCAAGAAGAAGAATACTGCTTCCAGGAGTGCAAGTAGCTCTCCTTCCATTTCACGTAAAGTTCACAATAAGATGTCTCCTAAAACCAAGGAAGAGAATCATTTGAAGCCGGAACTAGTTGAAGAGAAGGAATCTGATATTGCTTTTCTCAACGATGCGAAGTTCAGTTTGAGTGCCGAAGATGATATCAAACTCAAATCTTCTATACCTCAGGAACCGTCAAATGGTTCTATGAACTCTAATGCTTCTATGAACGAAATTAGCTCTCTTGAAACCAATGGAGAGAATCACGTGAAGGGCGAAGAAACTGAAGCAAAAGAACCTGATATTGCTATGCACGACCCAGAGTTTAATTTGATTAGTTTAAAACACGAAGCGAGTGCTGACACAAGAATTCCTCTTGCTATCAGGGATTCGTTTTGCAATCAGGACAGTTCGTGTGATGATACAACAGGATCAACGGAGTTGGAAGAAAAGTTTACTGCCTTCTCCTTGTCAGACGGTGCAAAGACGGAGAATAGCTGATCATGTCAGAGTCAGACTTTACTTCGTCGCAATATTTTTCGAGGTACATAGACTTACTTAAACTTGATGTGTTAACAGAATAGGAGAATAATGTCACCAATGGCACAAAACGACCCAACACGTTGGACACTTGATTAGGATTAATTTACAATTATACCCATAAGGAGAGTCGTCCATTTGGACCCAAATCAGCGGGTACCCAACTTTAACCCAATCCAATTCGACCAACTTTTGGGTCTGGTTGGGTCGGAATTGTCTTGTTAAATTTTAGGTTGGATCAGATTGAACGAACCCACATGAATTCACACATTCTATGTCCAGAAAGTGAAACCCGATCCGACAAATGGCCCAAAAGTAGAATGAACCCGAAGTTCTGCATTAGCTTCATCAACCAAACCCGATCCCAATCCGAAACCCAAAATTGCCACCTCTATTCTTAAGTTGGTCACAACACGAGTAATTTATCGTGTTTGCGTGTTTTAGAGTCTCAACACAAACACATCATGATTACTCGACATGTTGCGTTCTCCAATTCCAATGTGAATACGACACAATTACAAAATGTGAACCTAAGCATACTAAAACACGACACGAATTGCATGCTCTATTAGTGACATTAATCCAAGGATAGGCAACTTGACAAACATGCTTTTTTACAGAAGATAAACAAAATGTTTATTTGAATAATTAGTTTATTGAGTGGATCATAATATATAATTGCATGCAGGACTTGATGCTCAAAGACTCGACAGATCCAGGACATAACTATTATTTAGGCAAACATATCTGATTATTGCAACTGCTGGAAACTCCTAATATTGTTATCTTCTTTTGAATTGTTTGCTATATATTGAAGGTTAGAGGAGAAACATTCATTCTCAGGGTATTGTGAATATATATGTTTCTGTTTATCTATCTATCTATATATTATTATGGAATCATTATGAAGAAGTTGCGAGGAGAGCAACTCCGGGTCCTTAATTTTGAAGACAATGATTTTTTTTTCTCTTTCTTGTAGGTTGCTTATGTTTTCACCGAGTGTATTTGTTTTTATTTCGAGAAAAATTAAGAAGTTAGTGAGGCATATTTACTCTTTATTCTCTTGTCAACTTATGTATGATTTCCTGAAAGGAAAACAAGATACTCGTTTTAAAATAAAAATTCAAGTGAAACAAGACATTCATTTTGAGGTGTAATTGGAAGTTACAACCGCTTGTGTCAAAATTAATGGATTGTAACTTATTTTTGTTTTATTTTTTGTCAAAAGTAAGGTTATTATTAAAAAATGTCAATCAACAGGTTACAAGGACACTAGAAACATAGCACAAATTATAACCCAAGACTGCTTCACGGCCAGCACCCTGGAAAAACTGATGCTGAAACAACAGATTTTTGTCACGCTTAAAACACATATACCAAGGTGACTACCCCATCTCCCAATAAGGTAGAAATGACTAACAATGACACACCAATCCTATCGGGGCTTTCCGACCCACTTATTTTTTATACTTATTGGTAATTTATGAATGACTAACATTTTAAAATAGTAATATTACATTCATTTTGAACAAAAAAAAAAAAAGTAAGAGAAACAAGTGGATTAAGCACTTGAGATTCCCTTTGAGGTCTCGGGTTCGACCCTCCTTACCAGCAGTACGGGGTAGGGTTTTCGGGTTATTTGGGTGGAGTGAGGTTATGGGTATAAGAGAAGAGGTATCCTATGTTATGCAGCTCCGGTCAAAAAAATATAGTTAAAAAAAAACTAGTGGGTGATGATACATAAGGACATAAATCCAATATTTTTTAGATTCTCAAACTCAATGAATTTTAATTAAATAATTCATGCATAACTACTTCACGTAACAAGTCAAATTTGACTAATTTGAATTCTCATGGAATAAAAAAACCTTTTCATTTCACAGAAACTCGATTGTTCACTTTCCATTTCTTTCTACAAGTTAATTATGCTTTAGTTAAATTTAATTTTTTTTTTTTATACCTTTGCGGTTTCCAACTTATCATAAAAATATTGCTCGTACAAGGATTGTTACTTTGATGAACAAACAATAAAAAAACTAGGTTGGATACGAGGATTGCAAAACACACTGTTTCCTAAGATTTTGAAGATCTGTTATAAACTGTACTTTTCAAACTACACATGCACCAATATTTTGTCTAAACTACATTCCTGTATAGCACACAAATTTTCAGACGAAATAAATAGTCAGAAATTCATAATAAATATATTGAAAGATGATCAAAACTTGTTTACAAAATCCACTAAACAGTAACAAGTAGCACCATAGCCAATTCAATAACAAAAACACAAAAAGAACATGCTTTGTTGATAAATTTAAGACCTAGGCTTCTCCTTCTTCTCCTTGAAGAGAGCCAAGAGAGAGACACCAGACACCTTCACGACCTTAAATCTGACACCGGGAATATCTCCCACAGCATGACCCTTACGTCCAAATCCAGCAATCAACACCTCATCCTTCAGGCCCAAATTGTAAATAATTGTTAGAAAATGAAGCACATGAAAAGAGAATATTGAAAATAACTAGAACAGGCAATTAAGGTTCCAGAGCGGATTTCTCGGGTTTGAGTTAGAAAGGATTAACGCAAACCCAGACCACAAGAGGTGTGGGTTGGGATGCAGGTTAAAATGTAAGGATCCAACCCGACCCACATTTTTTCACGACAGGCAAACCCAATCCAAAAATGTGTGGTTAGATTCGGTTGCCAGCAGTTTCAGATCCAAATTATCTCTCTAAAAAAACTATGAAAAATGAAGAGTTATGAGATGTTGTGCTTACATTCTCCTCAATGTAGTTGAGGCAACCATCGTTTGGAACAAAGGCAGCAATCTTCTTTCCGTTTTTGATAAGCTGCACTCTCGCACACTTTCGGATGGCAGAATTTGGCTGTTTAGCTTCAATACCTCTGCAAAGGTAAAATATCAAGTTTTCAAGGGTTAATGTAATGCCCAAACAGTAAACAGTAAATACCAAATTTATTTTGGGTCAATGCACACGAACTTACATCTTCTCGAGGACAATGCCCTTAGCATGGGAAGACCCAGCAAATGGCTTCTTCCATTCATTTCCCAAATGGGATTTTTTGTAACTCTTATCGGCCCATCTTTGACGTCTACGGTGGGACTTCAGTTTGCGACCAGCTCCCATACCACGTGTTTTCCTGTAATCAAACAAAACACATTAGATCATATTATGATGCACAATTAAGGAACCAAGACAATACAAATTCTAACCCACATAATTCACTGTTGCCTCCATACTTGGTGTCAAAATTCTCTGAGTTACTAAATTATATGGAATATGACCTCTACATTAACTTAAAAGAAAGCAACATTCGTATAATAAAAAAAACATTTGATGAAAACATGCACCCCGTCAAGTCACCAAGAACTAGCAAAACCAAAAACACAAAGCAATTGGCAATTCAGAGTTAAAGACGTAAAAATTAGCAATAATAGTTGCAACTCACAAGCTGCACTTGTTATTGTTTAAAGTTCGAAAACAGCATTTTTCAAGAATACAATGGCTTTGCCTCTTCAGTTCTATGAAATTCCAACTCCAAAGCTCATTTTCCTTGGCAGATTTATATTTCCCAATCACAATACAGAACTCAGTTACTATGTTGCATAGACACAGGTACATGATACAAGATATGACATGGATACGGTGACACAATTTTTTAAAAAAAATTGTTCAATAATAATAAATGATCATTTGTATTATCATTATTATCGCATATAAATTACAACAAGTCATGTTTTTCAATTTGTTTTAGAGTGTCTCGGATGCATATCGGACACAAGTATGTTAAGAAGATGGGAGTGTATGTGCATCATAGCTCAGTTAAGAAAATAATACTATATTAAGACTGATCCTTAGATAGGGGCTTCATGCCAATTTATTTGCCATTTCTAAATCATAATACCTCCATTCCAAAATGAGATCCCTTTCTATTGAATATTTGTACCAAAATGAATTCAATTTGTTAAAATACAAGTTAATGGGGTTACAATTCTACTTTAATTTAATCAAATTTGAAACCAAGTTAATACACTAATTTTGGGATGGAGTGGGTACTAAAAATATCTTCCTATTAAAAAGAGTGATTCACTAATACATATTTCTAATTAAATTAGATAAATGTCACTCAAAACCAAGATAAACACACATACATGAAACTGTCACAAAGTATCATTCAAATTATTATAATTTATAAATATGAATTCACAGAGCCAAGCAGAGCTTCTAGTCTTACGATTTGAGCAAATTAACCATTACTAATACAACAATAACAGTATTCAAAAAAAAAAAAAATCTAAACAGATACAAAGTACAAACAATACAAGAACTACAGATAAAAAAATTAACAAGAAAAGAAACAGCTTTCAGCAACTTAAGAGAGACGAATCGTACCCCATGGTGATGGATTGAAGTTTTCGGCTCCGACGAGGGTTTGTGAAGTCTGTAGTGACAGAGAAGAAGAAGCACCAGCCGCAGAGCAAAACCCTAACCCTAGAGACGAAGACTTTAGGGGTTTATATACATATAGTGTGTGTGAGATTGGGCTTCTCTTGAGCCCATTAACGGTTTGGGTTATGTTATTGGGCTTTAGAGCCAAAGCCCAATTTGATTTAACAAATTGTTTTAAAATAGAGCAAATATACCGGGTCGAGTTAACATCGACATGTTTATTTAAATGTTTTCAGTCGGTTTCTGTAATATAAAATTAAGTATTTAAACGTGTTATTCGTATCATACCCTTTCAAGTCATTTATAAACGGATCAGTTTCGTATTAACTCCAACAAGATATTCAAATTATAATACGACATTAAGAGGGAGGGAACAAAAATTGTCTCTCCTACTATAAAAGGGCTAGTGGATGTCCCGCAAGAAAATGCTCAAATAGTTCACACATCACACTTCTACTGCGGTTATCGCTAGGTCAAATTGCATTTAGAAAAATGAAATAGTTATGACTTATGAGATGATACCTCATTCCATACTTTATTTTTTTATGTACTTCTTCGTTTTATATAAAAAGTCAAATTCAAACAGAACCGGTTTTAATAGTTCAATTTTATTCCAGCCTGCAAAATTAGACTAATAAGTAAATGACCTGATTTATATATCGAAATGCCAAAGACTTCACATTCTTTTGACGATTTCATAAGTCATCAAAATATTTGTGTAGATTATGAACACATGCTAAATCCCAGCTTAACATGCCATTTCCTCTATAAAGAATTCAAGAACTTGTGATGCATATAAGCATTTAAATAGAGATCGTACATGTTATATGAAACATAGAAGACATATTGCAACAAAATTATACTCTCTCCGTCTCAAAATAAGTGTTCTATTTCATTTGTATTTTTGTCCCAAAATAAGTGTCTTGTTTTCATTTCTAGTAAGTTAGTTATGTATGAACTGTCAATAATATCCTTATAAAAAGTTAGAAAGATCTCTAAGCACATGATCATAAGGATACAATTGTAAACATACCACACTAACTAACTTATCCTTAATTTTTCTCAAAATAGAAAAGACAACACTCATTTTGAAACGGAGGAAGTACAATACGTTTATAAATTCGTCACCAATACATAATTGACTTTACTCTCAAATGAGAAAGAGAACGGTCAATTATGTATGCATCTTTACTCATATTTTCTTAGCAAAAATTATCACATTCTTGACATGTACTTTTGACAAAAAAGTCACAAGTCAAGAATCTTATTGTGGGCGACAAACCTCGCCTTAAATTCTATAACTAGAAATATGACGGAAAAAAAAAGAGCAGTTAAAACTGTCCTTCAACTAACTATTAAAAACCGACCAAAATGGTCCATTACATTAATTTTTGTTATCTTTTCTTCGATTTTCCAACATGAACACAAGATTGAAATCAACATCTAACAGAAGTTAACGTCATGGACCATTTTGACCGGATTGGCCGGTTCTTGATAGTTCAAGGACAATTCAAATACTTTTTTCTTGAAAACAATATGCAAACTTGATAGAAGTAGCTTTCAAGAATGTCCCTTCTTCCACAATCCCCCAATTTTCTTCAACATGTTCCCATTCCTCTTCTTCGGGGAATCATCATCCAAGGATTCTTCAGAGAAAGGCGATCCCATCCTCGCAATGTAGCTACTGTCGAGGGAACCCGTCCTCTCGACAATCCTCCCATTGTTCCCCGAACCAAGAATCGCGGCCGCAGCCTCAGCCGCCTTCCTCCACTGATCGGATTGCACTTTCAACCTCCTCATCTCCGCCTCCAGCTCAGCATTCGTTGCTTGCGCTAAGTCTAGTTGTTCCCTCACTCTAATACTTCTCTCCGCCTCCAGTTCAGCTTTCTCATTGACTTTGTCACTTTCTCTGTCTCTTTTAGTAATTTCCATCTTTAGCATTTCATTTTCCGACTCTTTTCCCACCAAATCCGATTCAAACTTCTTTAGTCTCCCCATCTCCGCCTCCAGCTCAGCATTCGTTGCTTGCGCTAACTCCAGTTGTTCCCTCACGCTTCTACTCCTCTCCGCCTCCCTTTCAGCATCCTCGTTGACTTTGTCACTTTCCCTTTCTCGTTTCGTAATTTCCACCTTCAGCATTTCATTTTCCTTCACAATTCCCTCGAGCTCCGTCTCCCTGTCCGCCAAATCCGACTCTAACTTCTTCAGCATTGCTGCAAGATTTGCTTCTGTTTGACTCGAGATCTCATTCTTTTCCATCAAATTTGCTCTCACAGTTTCGTTATCAGTTTGTAACGCGATTAGTTCTGCTTCCAACCGGCTACATTCACATTTTTCCTGCTCGACTTGCTCAAAAGCGTTTCTGATCTGCAATGTGCTTTGTATATACTCTTCTTGATATCTGATCTCCGCCGCCTCTAACGCAGATCTCAACTCACTCGCTTCGAGTTTCACACATTTGAGCTCTTCCTCGAGCTCGTTCACGAGTCCCTCCAACGACAAAACCCGAGCCCTCGCTTCCTCTAATTCCAGCTCGACACATTTCTTTGATTCCTTCACTTTGATGCAATCCGAGCGCAAAAGCTCCGCGGTTGTACTCACTATATCCATCTGCATTTCGGTTTTTCTAAGAACCTCTCGCGCCTGAGCCTCGGATTCTTTACAATCAAAGAGCTCGCGCTTCAGTTTCTCGACATTTTCAAGGGCTTCAGCGAGTTCTTCGTGTTTAGCTTCTGCTTCCGACGCTTTACTCAACTGAGCTTTTAGTTTCTGAATCTCGTTTATTGCCATTGAATGTTGCTTATTGACGGCCTCTAGCTCGGATTGCCAGGCTCGGTCGCGTTCTTGGGAGAGTTTTCGGAGTTCTTGAATCCGAGCATCGTCGGAGGATGAGAGCTCTTGGAGCTGAGCTTGCGAGTCCTCGAATTTTGCTGACATTGCGAGTGATTCTCTTTTCGCGTTCTCGGATTGTTTCTTCGCTTTCTTGAGGTCTTCTTGGAGCTGAGCGAGCTGAGCTTCGAGTTCGGGGACTCTGCCCGGGCGTTTCTTCTGGACCTCGCGAGAACAAAAGAAACTTATTAGGCAAGTAATAGCAATTTGTTTGAAATTTGAAATACTCGAGTTCTAGTATTGAATTAACTCGCATTTTGTTACTTGTACAAGAGACTAAACAAACAATCCCAAATATCTTGAAATCACGGGTTTTGATCTAAATCGATTCAACGAAACAAGTTCGGAAAAATTTGAAATGAGCATAGCATTCTCAAAATAACTAAACAATACGAATCAAATATCGGCGGAGTTCAATCTAAAATTGCCAACCAAAGAAAGAAAAATGTTCCATTTTGATTCTTAACTATTCGTTTTGTTCGTATTGTTTCAATGTGACAAACTAGGTTATTTTAATTCGAGTTGACCCAATAAGTACATGTGTTGACCTGAAAATTTGCAGGTTTGGGTCACATAAAAGGGACCCCACCAATTTTTAAGTTAGTTCGGATTAAGAGTTTCTTGAGAAATTATGCTGGGGCGGAGACGGGGATGGGGATAACAAAACCCGCCCTGTTGCCATCCCTATGTGCATAGGGTCATATAAATCCACACAATTTGGATGTAAAACGTGACACGTGTCTCAAAATCACAACCCAAACAATCTCACATAAGGTTTGGGTCAAATATTCTCAGTCGGACCCTAAAACCTATACCTAAACCCGAATTGTCACCTCTAGGTTATGAAAGTACCTCAAATTGTGGACTTTGTGGTGATTTACGCTGTACCATTTTCGGACTTGTGTCTTTTGGAGTCCGGTTCGCTTGGTTCGGAGAAAGCGGGTCGGATTCTGAACCCGGTCTGTTCAGTTGTCGAGCAGTTTTGAGCGTCGTTGCGGGAGATTTCCTTTTAAGGGGTTCCAATTTCCCATCCCTGCTCGAATAATTAGTAATATTATAAAGATCAACGTAACAAATGAATATTGTGAACACGAGAAACAATAAATTTGTTTCATGACATGAAGTAGAGCAGACAATCTGGACCAGAGTACTCGAAATTAGATTCGTGTTTCTTTGCAATTCAGGTTGTATAGTGTGGCCCTGATGAATATTCGGGTCAGGGCGGGTTTGGGCGGAAAGAAGAACAGGTTAATCCCAACACATTTTTAAAATATAAACTTGACCCGTCCCACAAAAATTCGACCCAAAATTTGAATTGTCCGCTCTAATATACATCAAATATGATGTATGCCTTTTGCTGTTTTGCACAAGGCTTTTCAACAAAAGCTAGCAAAACTAGAGCTTACAATTCTTGTCGTGACACGGCACGAGTTTTGTGTGTTTGGGCTTACACATTTTTTTAATTGTGTCATGTTCGTGTTGGGTCTCCAAAACAGACACGCGCGATTAATTAGTGATGTTGCAACACGAACAACATGCACACTTCAAAGTATAAATGTAAATACATCGTAATAACGTGTCTCAAACGTGTTGAGTCGTACAAACACCCAACAAGGCAAGTGGTTGATTTCATTTGTCTCATATTCGAGCCTCGGTGTCTAAACGCTTGCTAATAATAAAAAAAAAAACGTGTTGAGTCGTGACATGTTCAACATGTTGGATCGTGTTTGTACCAATTGTGTCGCATCATGTCGTGTTCATGTTCTAGAGGTGTTGTGTCTATGTTCACGTTAGATCGTGCAACATTCAACATTCAACACAACACGAACACGACATGCAAGTCTTAAAACGAACAAAAACACGAAACAATCAAATCAAAAACTAAGCAAATAGACAAAACTTACTTTGATTTGGGTGTCTGCATACTAAAAGTTCTGCAACAATTTAGAGAAACCGTAGAGCTCAAAATCGTTAGCTTACAAAGAAAAAGCAAGAAGGAACTTGAAATATATATGTGCATTTGTAATCAAGATTCAATATAAAATGTAACAAACAAACAAACAAACAAGTCACAATTGCTTCAAAGAAACTCTAACATAAATAAACTACCTCCACCATACCAACTAACTAATATTGAGACTTCAAAAAATAATACAACAAAATATTTCAAAACTTAACTTAAAAAGTTGCAATCAAATAACCCATTAAATATCATTAAGCAAACTATCTATCCACCTGCTTTTCCTCCCTTTTACTCCAATATTTGGACTAGGCTCCAAATCAGAGCTCACAGTTCGGATTTCGGGTTTGAAAGACTGGATTTGATCTAGGTTTTCAGGTTTAGTGATAAAAGATCAGATCTATTTAATGCAACCCAAATTTAAAAGTACGAATTTTGGTTTAAATTGTCAGTTCTACTCTGAACTAGAGCTGACAATTTAGATTTGAACACAATAAAATACTCGAAACCTTATCCGTATTTTTTAGATTCAGGTTGCTTAAAATGGACCCACCTACTTTTCGGTAGGGTTAGGCAAACCCACATGACCCCACACATTTTACTAGCGCAATTCAAGATCCGCACTCACGTCGGATGAGGCTTTTGGATTTTTAATCAAAATTATCCGACCTGAAATTTGAATTGTCAAGTCTATAAATAAACCATGAAAATTACACCTAAAACCCGAATTTCAAAAATACCAGAATCATGTTTTGATACCAAAAATAATCAAACTTGAATTGTTCTTCTGCACAAAATTACCTCCAAACAATCAATAACTTTGAAGCTAAAAACAAAGCTCCAAAATCATAGTTTCAGAAAATACCCAATTGCTTTCAGACCAAAAAGAATCAAACTTTACTTGCTTTACTCCACCAAACCTCCAAAAACAGTCAACTTTGAAGCTCTCAATCCACAACCCACAACCCACATTTTTATCCCAAACATTAAAAAAAAAAAAAAAATCATTTTAAACACATGAACCAAACCAACCCATCAAACCTCAGTTCTTTTAGTACTAAAAACATATAAATATTAAAAAAAAATTGGTCTTACCAACCAAAATTGACAGTGTGAACACAAGAACCAAACCAACCCAGAAGCTACATGAGAACCCAACAAGCATCAAGCTCTGCTACAAAGCTCCAATACTACTAAATTAAGACAAAAAATGAAGAACTGGTTTTGATTTTTCAAAGCTCAAGAGAAGAAATGGAAAATAAAAAATCCAAAACCCAGTTGATGAAGATCAATACCAGTGGGCTTGAGCTGGTTCTACTCTGTTTTCAGTTCCCAAATCTCTGTTTCTCTTTTATCTGTTCCATTGATTGATTGATGATTCTGTCAGTGAGTGACAGAGACTGACAGAGAGAGATAGTTTACATTATCTGCTTCACGCGCCACCTGTTCCACGCTCACTCACGCGCCTTTTCTGTGTGCGTGACAATGCTGCCAAATTCTTGCCGCTTATGTAAACAAGAACATGACACAATTACGATTGCAGCTATTCACGATTAATATACATGTCAATATCTGTTAGATCAAAGGGTTTGAGGCGTTTAAATTTTTCGAAAGTTTCGGATTCAAATTTCATTAGAATCGTTAAGGGTGTTAGTATGATGATCAACACAATAGTAAATACATACACAATGAGAAGAATAAGTGTCCATTAGAGCAAATGGTTCAAGATACATGAAAATTTTGAAGTATCGAGTTTGAATCTCTTTGTGGATGTTGATATTGCCTATAAAAAGTACTCCATCCGTCTCAAAATAAATGTATCTTTCTATTTTGAGAAAAATTAAGTAAAAGTTAGTTAGTGTTTGTTTGGTAAAACTTCTCAATAGCTGGAAGTAGCTGGACGCAGCTGAAAATAGCTGATAGTAGCTGGACGCAATTTTTAGCAAAAGTCAGTTTTGTTTGATAATTTGATGACTTGAAATAGCTAGAAGTAGAGTTTGATATAATTTTATATTTGACAAAAAAAATGGAATGAAGTATAAAATGTGTAAATTACCAAAATGGGCATAATATAAATAATTAAGATAAATTAATAT
>JAYMTK010001279.1:0-16940 GCA_036897405.1 Pelargonium myrrhifolium | reverse complement strand
TCTTATAAAGCAAAATAGTGATTGCTATAGTGATTGCTATTAGTTATTGTTATTAGTTAATAGAAAAATGTTTGTAACATATGAAAATTGAATGGGCATTTGAGATAGAAATAAGAAGAATACTCTAAATTGTTAAACTTGATGAGGTGGCAACACCTAATGCCTTATCATCAAGTTTACAACATATATATGTAGATTTATGCCTAAATTCTAAAATAGACAAGTCTGTTAGAATACATTTATAGACCATTTATTAAATGTAGGAATCTTTGGAAATGAGGAGTTATTAACATTAGTTAATTTTTAATTGTCAAATCAAGTTTTTAATGTGACTATTTTAGCTTTAGAAATGGTTTGTTTCGAGAATTTGTATAGTTGAATGAATTTATGGTTTCAAAAGAATATTTTTTGGAATGAATAATACATTTGTGAAGACCAAAAACTACTAGGGTTGGTGTAATGTTTGAAAATAATATTTTATATTCTAAAGTCAACGCATAATAAAGAAGATGAATGAAATGTTTAACCATTATCCCATTAAATAAGAAATGTATTTATACTTTCCATTACATGAAAATCGTGTTTTACCTAGATGGAAAAGTTTGCAGAGATTGAGTTAACCCTATTCCATTTTAATTTAAACAACGACATATAACGAAATGATATATTTAGTGAGGAAATAAAGGTGAAAAGACGTGAGCATCAATATAGCGTTACATTTTTGCTAGAGGTAGTTCCTAACTACATTAATTTTGCGAGGAAAATCTCTTGCAACAGTCTCTTGCTAAATCAATTTTTTTTACTGTGTTCAATAACTGATGACATAATCTTCTATCCTTATTCGGTGAAAGTGACAATATCATCACGATGTCACATTCATTCATGGATCATTTGCTCCAAGTTCATTTTGGCATATCAAGAAAACGAGAGTTGATTTGGCTATTGACTTGGACGTGGACGTCTCCCGCTTGCTGGAACATCTATACTCACTCAAATATTGTATTAGAACTCATATAATAACCTTATAAGTTATAAATATTTGACAATAAGTGTATTCAGAGTCATACCATGAACTTATAGATGTGTTTGTCAATTGGCGAGACATTATATAAGACGCAAAAATGAGTTGTCAAAGTCGAATGCACAACTCGAGACTTGACAGTAATTGCTTATCATGAATTAGATTACCACACAGTGCGAGGCGTAAATTCATACTACGTAGACTTTAATATAATTATCTTTATTCTCTATGTTCACTTGATAATAAGAAACAAATCATGTGATGGATCGTGTTTAACGATTGATAGTCTTAATTGATGGTCAATACAACATACAATGTGATGAATCATAATAACTCAACTGACGTGCTTTCTTTTAAGTTTTAACTTTCAGATGCGAATAATTGTCGTGACAATCGAGATGCAGATGTCATGTATCGATACTCAAACTTACTTAGCAGCTGAATTTTAGTCTATACATAAGTTTTAGTGGACATAAACATGTAATCTTAACTACATTTTGGAATGGAAAGCTAAAACCTAAAGCTAAAGACAAGACAAAACAAAACAAAAATGAAAAGACAATAGATTCAAGGTATAGATGGGTTTTAGTGTTAAATTGGTGTAGTTAAGGGGAGTTTTTAGTCCTTTTATAGTTGTAGCAGTAACTATTGGAGAAAATGAAAAGACTTGAAGAGATTGAGCCCACTATTATTTTCACTAGTCCAACTTGTGTGGATATGGAGCATCTACACTGTGGGTCTTACCTTGTATATTTTCATATAATGACCAAATTACCCTCTTGTGGTCAACAAATAAAAATGATCAGTTATATTAAAATCAAATCAAATCAAATCCTAAACTAAATTAGAATAATTAAAAGATGTTTAGTTGTATATCCTGGGAGATGACTCAATGGTCAAAACACGCATAAATTTGTGGGAGATCGTGGGTTTAACTTCTGAATCGGACAAGGTGGAATTCAGAGTTAGAAGGAGAGAATTCCTACTTTACAGCTCAAGTAGACATTTTGTGGAGAAAAAACAATATCCATGTATCTCAAGTATTGTGTGAGTTAACTCGTTAGAGTACACAATATATGTTGCAACAATTGACCGATTAAGAAATGAGTCAACCTGCATAAGAAGTCAGATCTAAAAAATATGGACCGAACCCATGCTTCTTAAATAGTGGGTCAACATCTATTGTTAATGTATCTCACATTGAAAGTTTGTGATGTCTGTCTCCCCTTAATATACACGTTGGGCCCTCCACCTATAATGTTAAGCTTTTGTGTTGGATTCAAGTTTAATATGGTATCAGAGTTGGTTCTGTTTGGCCTAGTGACCCGTCTGTCTTATCTCCCTTATTGGTTTACATCTCCCTACATCGGCCTATCTCCCTTCTTGGTCCACGACTCCACGTGCAGGATCCTACATCAAAAGAATGTGATGTCTGCCACCACTTAATATACACGTTGGGTCCTCCACCTATAAACTTAAATTTTTGGGTTGGAGTCAAGTTTAATATCTACAATATTGTCCGACCCTAATCTTGTCTATTCTTCTTTCCTCAAAATACTCGAGTCATTACACAATCAACCAAAGTTGCAAGAGTTTTGTCCCCGAGTCTCTGTCCGACAATAAGAAAATATCATGTCATAATTTATTACTATACTAAATTTGTAGATGCAAAACATTCGTCCGAACTTAATTGTTGTTTGTCTTAATCAACTATCATCTACAAATAACTTTATTCTTTTATTATTAAACATAGCTCGTGTCATGTTCCAATAACTTCTGAATTTTGTTCATCTCTAAATTCTAACAAGAAACTACGTATAATTATAATTGGATTGATTCACTTTGTATAAAAATAACTATTTTTAATATATAATAGGCACATGGATCACATTTAATTAGGGTGGCTGGCTTGATGGCTCAATGCCCCCACAACCGCCGTCCACCCAGTGATGGGCCACCGTGCAGATTCTCGAGAAAGGAAAATGGTAGAAAATTTTCCCGAGAAACAAACAAAACCATAGTGAAATGTTTAGGTGATGGACCACCTTTTTTTAGGCTTCAAGAAGTATCTTTGAGTCACATGTAATGGGACACAAACACAATCCTTTTCACCAATAGATTCCACTTCATGCCTTAATTACTTGTACAACTATAGCCAAGACTTTTTCTTTGGGTTGGTGGTGTGAGAGAGCTTGAAATTGTGTACTCATTGATTAGAATATATATATATATATATATATATATATATATGCAATTAATTCATGTGTATCCAAATGAGAAGTAAATTTATGAAAATTGGTTACATTTATGGTGTCAAATCATTGTCAAAATAAATTTACAGGAGACATGTTTGTACAATTGTATAAAGTTAGTGCTTAAACAAATTTATAAAAAATAGGTACACGGATGATATTGATTTTAGTGTTAATTACAGTTTCATATCTTGTATTATATTCTATTTGCAATTCAGTGTCTTTAATTACTAAATTAACACTATCAACAACAAAAAAACTATTAAATTAACATTTTACTAACATGTACTTTTCAAACCGTTGCAAATAGGTTTGCCGTTAAACTTCCGTCTGTTAAGTAGGTAATAGACGAAAATACTCTTTCAGTATCCCTTGCAGGAGACGGTGGAGATGGTGGTTACATGGCAGTAAAATGTTAGAACTATTAAGTACTAGGTAGTGAAATGTTACAACTATGCAGTACATGGTAGTGAAATGTTAAGACTATGTACTGCAAAAAGGCACGTGTAGTGCGCGTGACAACCAAAAAGGCATTTTCTGTTACATTTCTTGGACGACATACTTATTTGTTAACGAAATGAAAGTACATGGTATTAAAAAGTTAATTTGGTAGTTCACGATAGTGAATTACAAATGAAGTATAATACATGGTATGAAACTGTAGTTAACCCTTGATTTTATGACTTTGAATTCTATGCCACAGTGGTTGAATTCAATCAAGCTTTTGTATCTATAATTGCTATATATAAGTGTATTTTACAACTCAGTTGTGTGTATTGGAGCCATTTTGTGTATGCAAATGCTTACAAAAGACGAACACTTCAGTGCACGAGGCTCCTACTATTTTTACACATACGAATGCTTAAAGTTTACAAGTTCTCGACTGGGAAACCAATAATGGGCTTGGTATCTGACGCTAAGGATCGCAACTCATCGACTTCATCATTCGTGAGTCTCCACCCTAAGGCGCCCGCGAACTCCTTGGCCTGTTCAGCATTCTTCGCTCCCGGGATAGGTATCACATTATCTTGAGCTATTAGCCAGTTGAGAACTACCTAATGAGCATTAAGAGATAGTTTAAGCATTACCAATCATATGAAATGTGATGGTAGTGCTTGGATTATAATTTTTGTTCGGGAATGAGAAAAAGATTCTCACTGTTCATGTTTAGATCGAGAGTTTTTGGCCATTCTCATTTCCGTTCTTGATTCTCATTCTCATTCCAAGATTTTTAATCCAAACACTACCAATATTGATCTATCCGACATGAACAGAAAGTGTTGCATAGTAATGTTTATGAGTCTGAGATGCTATTAGTCATGCTTTGATTCAGCTAAAAGCAATGAATTTTGGAGCTTCTGAGTATGTGCTATAAAAGGGAAGTGCGAGGTTGAAGGATGAGAAAAAACCTGCGTGTTAGTTTTGTTGTAGTTTTGTCCGATTTCCTTGATTCGGTTCAGCAGAGGTTGGAGCTGCACAGCAAGAAAGTAATTGTATGCTAAGTTAAGCAATACCGTCTATTTTTGTTTGTTCCTTTCTTGTACTCTTGTTCGGGATTGGAGGCCTTACCTTTGTTAGGAACTCGGGAGTGTAGATCCGTCCTCGAGGACCAGTTGGAGGATTCTCAGGTGTGTACTTTCCCGTCAGCGCACCTGTGAAGTTAAAAGACGGAACATCAGAGACTTTAGTATCAAGCTTCGCTTCAATGGGATTAGACCAAACCATTAAAGCAATGTAACAATATCTAATGTAGCACTCTTGGTCTTTGTTGTTTATGTTTCGTTCTACTTAGTAATACAAGCACTACAACTATACTACGTATGTGTCATCTGATACTTGAGCTCAGGCATAAAATATCTAGGCACATTCCTCACTCTGCAACGAATAAATCTATCGGTCCTTGTCTTTTTCATGGTTTGATTTTCATTAGATTGTTTCAACTTTAACGTTTCAAGATCATATAGTTAGAAACCTTTGACTCAATGAAACATTAGGACATCGGTTTTCTCTAGCACGCATGGCTACTAACTTAACCATTTAACGAGACACATTGGACATGATAAATGAGAAAATATAGAAAAGCGAATGTACCTTGAGCTATGGGAGAATACGCAATCACAGTGACCCCAAGGTCGTCACACGCAGCCTTTAAACCCGTTTCTTCAGGCCTCCTGTATATGAGGCTGTAGTTTACTTGGTTCGAAGCTAGCGGAATACCTCTCTTTTTCAGCTTCTCGTAAGCCTCGCGAAGTCGCTTTTCTGAAATGAGAAACGAACAGCATACATCATCGTTTCCTATATGTTGCAGACCGAAATATTGAACTAGAAAATAGTAATTAGGATGTCTGAATCTACTAGTGCATCTTGAAATGATTCAATAGTACTCAACATGGAAATCGAAAAATACCACTGTAGTTTGAGACTCCAACAGCTTTCACGAGGCCCTTCTCAACGGCATCTCCAAGACCATCTATGTATCCTGGAAAACAAATTTTTAACCGAGTAAGTTTCATTTTGACTGCTTAATTAGCTCGTAGCGCGTGGAACAACCTTCATTTCCCCATATTCCAGGCCTGCACAAAAGCAGAAACACTGGTTTTAGCTATTTATTTGTTGTTCACGGATAGTATTTGTACGAAAACCACATGAGAGGCTTATGAAGGACGGACAGACCAATGAAGCTGATAAAGTTCTACAGAAGAAAGCTCAAGGCGAGAAAGCGAATCCTTCAGGGCAGAGACGACACTTTCACGGCCCAGCCTCCATGGCAAAGCTGCAAACTTGGTCGCGACAGCAACTTCTACATCTGGATCTTTTTCTTTCCTTTCCTTGATAAATCTTTTAACAAAATGGCAAATATATCAGATACAGGAACAATATTTACAAGTTAAACATCAAGTGCATGTGCTAGTCAGATTTTTAGAATGTACCTTCCTAAGAGGGTTTCGGAATTTATAGCACCCAGAGAGAACTGCAAAAGAAAGCTCAATGATTTTGATTGAATTTCACATTTTGTTGTCATTAAACAAAGAAAATATGAAAACATATTAGATCTAATTCTCACCCTTGAACCGTAGACTTCAGCGGTATCGAAGAAAGTTATACCACAATCAATACTGGAATCGAAAGCATTCTTGGCGGCCTTCATTTTCCTATCTGCCGTTATGATTACCAAAAAGAAAAAACAAACATGTTAAAACACGTTTCTACATGGTAAAGCTTTGAAAACAGACAAATCCAATCCATCAAAGTCATCTAGCGAAAGACTGCCAGAAGAATCATCTTTGTTATGATTACATAGAACAGAAAGGTCAAAATTTGCACTGTCCACTAAAAACAAGAGCCGAAGAACCGGAAAATGCATGGTCAATAACTTTGTTGGGTGATAAACTGAATCATTTCACTGAATCTACTAACATTTCAGCAACACTCAAACAAGAGAATATCCTTACAGATTCGACGTAGTGCGATGTTCTTAATAAAGACACAAAGAAACATTAGCTACCACATACTTAAACAAGCCAGTTCAAAGCTTAACTCAGAACACAGTAGTTGCTGCTAAAATCATGTCCAACATCAACCTAGGTACTACTTACAAGGAGACAATCCTCATGGCTTTGATTTGATATTGTGTGGACCATAAGAATTCAGAATACAACAAACAAAATCCATAATAGAAATGTAGATCTTAATCGATACATAAATATTAGAACAACCCAGTTCAAAGGTTACCTAGGAACACAATGTAGTACCTCCTAAAATCATTGCTCAGAACAACAGAATCCTAATGATTTTGTCTCAGAAGTTGAATTTGCTCAACACACTCGATTTCCAGATAGTTCAATAGTGTATGGACCAAAAGAATTCAGAACAAAAACAATCGAAATCGAAATAAAAAAGTTAAGTAACAAATCCTAAATCCTTAACTGGTACAAAAATACAAGAACAACCCAGTTCAAAGCTCAACATAGAACACAATGTACTTCAACTTAATTACTCCTCAAATCATCATCCACAACAACACAATCCCCATGATTGTCTGAAAGTTCAACAGTGTGTGAACCATAGAAATTCAGAACAAAAACAATAAAAATCCAAACTTTAAGCAATAAAAACCAAAAGGGTTTCTCAGAAAGCAATTCAAATTGCAAAAGTACTGTTCTTTACACAACTAAATTTCAACTTACCATCCCACTCAAAGTTGTTCCAGTAGCTGGTGTCACCCCAAGACCAAGCTCCAATCCCAAGTTTAGTGACCTTCAAGTCAGAGCCACCCAACTTCACCTTATCCTCTACAGTGGTCTTCACAGTGGCAAATTCCTCAGAAGCCACAGCTCTCACTCTCTGACTCTGAACCCTCCTGCTTTGGCTCAAAAGAGACAAGCTTGCAGTGCTGCTCATGATATGCATGGCCATGGTGATTTTTATCTATTCCTTGCTGGGTTTTTGAAAATTCAAGAAAATAGACCAAGTTTGAAAAACTAATCAGAGTTTTGAAACTGTTGGCAGCAATGAATCAGAATCTTGAAGTGAAAAGATGCAAAATGATATGGTACTGGAATTGGAAATAAGAGTCAGAAATTAAGGAACTACACACAAGTATTGGTGGGTGTTGCTCTGTACACGTCAACTGTTCTTTACATGGAAGCCATACAAAGGAAAAAGTACTGATGAATTTTATTGGCCCAGGTCAAAGAAGTCAAGGTACAAGGTTGAGTATTGGTTCAAGTCCATTTTTTATTTTTTGAATTGGGTTTGCTTGTCAAAAGATAGCACACCTTCAAATGAAACCCACAAGGTGGTCTCTAGGTAGAGAATGTGGCAAAAATATGGTAGTAATTATATATAAGGATGAAGTGGCTACACATGATTGGTTGAAAGTGATGTCATGCAGGAACATAATGATATAACTTAATAACGGTTTCTTGAATGAAGTACCGTTGATTCAAATGGTATTAGTGGTATCGAGTGGAAACCTTTGAGAATGTAAGTCGTTGTAACAACGATTAACTATGAGATGTATTTTTCTTTTTCTTTTTTTTGTTGAGAATCTTACAATTTACCACGCATGCCTTCAAGCATATCATTTTTCTTTCTTTTTTCTTCTTTTGAGTAGTTAAAAGAAGCTTCAATGAAAGTGTTTCCATATATATTTTTAGAGAATAATCAAATAAAATGCATGTAATTACCTGAAACCGAAGTCTTTGAAACCTCCCCATGCAACACATTGGAGAAGGGAGGCCAAAAGTAGGTTAAACTATGTAAAAATGTACCTATAATGTAGGAGATGAAACATTTTTTTTTAGCTTTGGCATTGATGTTTACGAACTGGGTCGAAATTTACGTAACTTTTGCGAAACTAACAAATAAATGAGAACACAATGTTTTGCTGGGTACATAGACCATAATTTCGCATTATGATATTGTATGTATTTTGTCAAATGTTTTGGTTATTTTATTATTTTAGGAATTTTTGAATGAATTTCTTTTGCATTTTGTTTGAGATAGTGTTGAGGAAGAGATTTAAATAATTGTCGTGCAAATTAAAATTTTCTTCAAAATTGATATCTGGTCCTTTTTTTTAATTAGAGTGGTATTGGTGTGTATGTATATGTAGAAAATAATCATACAAATTAATATATATTGATAATAATATTGCATTGTATATAAAGCAGTACATAATGGATCTTAAAACGCTCATATGAGTAACATAAACTCCGTACAATTAAGCCTTATATGTGATAATCTAGTATAGTTAGTTGGCTTACGGAAAATGGCTACTACATTCACTACTTAGCAGCTACACCTCTTCAGCTTCTAGAAAGGTTCTCAATGATCATGCTGCAGGCGCTACACCAACATAATCGTCGTCGATGTCATCATCATCTCCCTCATGAATTTTACAACTATTGAAATAACTTGTGGCAACCTTCTGATCATAATCACTAAAAGTAACACTGACCCATTTGAAAGAAACGTGATTCTCATCACGACTAATTGCGACAGAAACCGACATTGCCATATAGGTACTAACCCTAAGAGAAGGAAGAAGATCAAAGGGAGCAAAAGGTAACCCTAAATGAACAAGCTAGCTAACAATCTTGCTGAGTTGTTCTTGTGTTTCATCAACATGTATAGTCCCATATTTATAGCCAAAAAATGGCAACATGACATTATCTCCAAAAATCTAATTGACAAATGGCTCAATTTCTCCACCTTATATGAATATGCTTCTATGAGTAAAAAAATTATATATCTTTGGCACTTTTAATGGATTGTGTTCTTTCTTTTTGAGAGAATTGGAATTGAAATGAAAAGATTTAGAACAAAAATATTGGAAAAGTAGATGACTAGTGAGTTGGTGAGGTTAGAGACCACACATTGTGCCTACGTGGCAATTTGGGACCCACACTTGAGCTGAGCTCATGGAGGTGGCTGCATGGCACAATCCCTATGTGGCATGCACACTCTTAAACTACGTTGTCACGTGCATGTAATCTGCCACGCTGGACGGTCAATATGGTTTCAACTCTTGATGTGAAATGATCTCAACCGTTGAGATTGGTACAAATATATTATATATGTGTATATATTTATGTGTAGATCTTTATGTTAGCTTACTACTTACTATTTGTTCATGGACAAGAAAAGAGAGGAAAGATTCATGAATTGAAGATACTGTTTGGCTCTTGAAATTGTCTCCATTGTGACTTGACCTTTCACAAGATCGATGTGAACTATATATTCATGCAAAAGGCACAAAGAAAATAATGTGTATCTATATATTACACAATACACATAAGAAATTTGTTACTTCACAAATCCTCGGGATGTAAATAAGCTTGTTCTAAAGAGTGTAGAGTACTCTGTCCTGGAAGACAAAATTTCTATTGATTGAAATCTCTTTTACGGCAGTTTAAAGAATCCATATATTCAGCACCGAATGTAAATAGTGAACATACGTCTTCTTTGTTTGTGTCTCCCTATTTATAATAAAAGACTATATTTTATTTTTGCAGTAGTCGTTTCGCATTTGCTGCTATGTGACTCACTCCATCCTAACTTTTCTCTAATTGGCTTAATTCTCAACCATGCTTATTTTTTGGTTGGGTGTCTGTCACATCAACTGTGATCGGCAATTATCAAGGAAGTTTGTTCTCTGTGTAGCCTCCATTGTTTTCTCGGGTGTAGATCTGATTTGTTCTCATTTACGCTAACATTCAAATAATAGCATTGTTAAAATTCTTCGTTGTCTCTTGTATGCCATTTGTTTTCATCTAATCTCTTCTTATTTACCCACAAATCTATATTTATCGTCTAAATTTATTGCACTTGAGATAAGAAAGTGAAAGCAAAAAATTATATTAATATCAATAACTCATCTCATCTCTCATTCAAGTTAAATCGACACAAACACGACATGTTAACATGATTATTAAACATCACGTGTGTTTGTACTGTCATACACCACACATTTGGTTTCCAACACATGTTAACATGAAATGTCATCTCTAGCTTCAATCCAGCTGAGCTCCTTGGCCATTAAATCCATGATGTCATGAGATTTTGCAACAAAAACATGATAACAAGACATGACATTATTGTATCACCTGAAACATGGATGTGACATAGATTTCAACTTCAGGACTAAACTATAATTATACAAATTAACAATAGAAGATTCATAAGAAAGTGCATTTCCTAGATATGTAGTTCCTTAAAATGATAAGAATGGTTCAGTTCTCCCAAACTATGGGAACTGCATAGAATGAAATCAATCGCGCTTCCATCCCCTCCTTCCTTTTGGAATCTTGCTGAAGAAACCGGTATCAATCTTCTTATAATGATGTTGAAATTGTCCAAGAACCTGGTACACGAAGTTGTCGACTTCATCTTCGTACCTCTCATACAGAACCGGTAGGGTGTGGGCACCAACGAAGCCTGAAGCAATGGAAGAGCTTTTAGCATTAACAACAATGTGTAGTGTAAAGATCAACCAAAGATACAATGTGAAATGGTTCTTGAAAGAAGCCAGCGAGAAAAATGTTCAGACCTTCATGTTTTAGCTTAAGAAAAAAGGTTGGCAATCGTGAAAAAAAAACAATCCATATATCTCTGCTATTGAACAGAAGATGTTGAGGCCTATATCGGAGTTTTATGTACACCAACTATTGTTGGTCACGCTCAAAGTGAACTCATTTCAATGATACAAGCATACCATAATTTATATCACAATGGTAAACACGTCATCAGACAGTTTTGAGTAAGATCCGATTTAAACGATGGCTTTAGCTTTATCGATTGTTAAGCCATTCTCCTAGAAAAATAACTTGCCAAAATCTTTTCGAAATTTACCAATAAATAGATAACCATATTCATAGAGTTATCAGTATATATTCAATCAAATATTCAGTTCCCGGCACACTTGATCTCAGGTTTTCACCATTACTGATAAACCTGTTTCACTATGTATCGGTACTTACTACATACACTCAAAACAGTTCAAATTGAACTTTCTTAATGAATATAGACAGCACAGAGAGTAAGAGATCTCACCAATATAGATAACAGTGAGGAAATTGCACCAGCTCCCGATCACAGCAGCAGCCCACAAGCTTACAACGACCTGTTAGGATTTACTTAGTTATTCTATTATCTTTGAGAAAAATGATAATCTACTATTTCCAAACTGAGGAGATATCACAACTCAAGAAGAGAACATTATGTCCTAAAATTACAAAATTATAAGAAGCAGTGCCAATATACATGCAAGCATGAATTTTGCTTGAGGTTGAAACTTGAAAGGCTGGTAATGTTGGGTGGGCATTGACATATAGGAGCATATGTATGCAATATTAACCAGGCGAAGTTGTTGAATAATCATAGTTACGAACTTACGATGCATGTAATATTTCCAACGATATTTCACACTTGTTTATCAAAAAATGACATGTTGTGTTTCTATCCCACTTACGGGAAGTCTCGAAAGAATACATGAATAAAATTTTTTTACTCTATATTCACATTCACATCTAAACTCAAAACAAGTGCATTTGTGCTCAGCGCAGTCCAATAGACCCCAAGTAGTTGGAATATGAGGCTAAATTTGAGTTAGATAGATGAATAAGCTATATGTGATAGAAAAAATTTAAAGTCGGCTCATATAATGGTGTGCAAGTACAAAAATCAGGAAAACGAGCATACCATCAGAAATTGCTTCAAGTTTCCTCCACAAGAAATATCCTGAAGAAAGATGAGAGCTTGGTTGACCTGGGCACCAATTGATCTTGCCACGTTGACAAACAACTCATCTGGCAAAACAAGACGGGGAACTCTAGCTGAAGACCTGCCACCATAGAGATATTTTCACAAAGAGCTTCAATTCAGTTTACTGAGCCTCAATTACTGAATCAAGGAGCTAAAAAATGAGCATGTATGAATCACCTTTTCATTAAACCCGAAGCATTTGACCAGAAAAACTGCACAATCATACCAAGAACCAGGGCAAGGCATACAAGAGTGAGAAAATGGTAATTGAGCCATTCAAAGAGTACCCAGATAACGGTTGCAGCAGTTAAAACACTAGCTGAGATCTTCTTGTTCCTCCACAACAACACATCCGCAGCTACAAAATTGAGGGAAACAAATTTTAGCATGTGCGAAATTAAAGTTTATTATAAGATGGGGGGTAAAAATGACCCTACATTTTCCACCGCCCAAAAGATGGTGGACAGGCTTTTGGCGCCCAAACAGTCGATTGATCTGAGATGATACGGAGCCTGATTGGTCTCCCTCAAAAAATGACACAGATTTCTGCTTTGGAATATTATCAGCAATTGTTTCCATGATATTGCCCAAAAGATCCTCTGCTGTTATTTTCTCATGCATTTTTGCTATGCTTCAAGAAACAAGAGGCATTTGTCAAGGCATGAAATGAAAGAAACTCAAGAACTAACACGAACATTGCATTACTAAGCAAACACTGAAGAGGCAATTCTCACAAAATTGTAAGAAAAAACAATAGAACTAATAACTATAAATTTTATACGTCGCTACAAGGCATGGACAGAGGTGGTTAGACTCTCAGTTTCTATGCTTCACAGAAAAGGTACAAGACAATCACTCGGTAGTCATATATTCCAAATTCAAGACTTGAAATAATACAATCCCATCTTCATCTCATTTAATTTGAGAACAATTTGATATATGTCGAGTTCCTCGTATTGAAATGAAAGAAAACTGAGAAAATTGCCCCCGGTTAAGAAGTAGTTGACACAACGAAAACCATATAAAGCCATGTGTGTCATCATTCTTCAATTCAAAATGTTCTAATACACACAATGTGAGTGACACCTTCAGATCATGGCCTACATTTTTTTTTTTTAGGTTTATACCTTAAAGAAAAAAATAGTTTGCACATATCACCTAGGGCCGATTCTGAGACAACACCACAAAAAAAGTAAAAACTGATAAAAACCATGAAAAAAATATCTATTGCAAATAACTTCAAATAATCGAAACGATTCATAGTCTATTGCAGCTGAAAACAGCATATTCAAATCAAACAACCTGATCAATCTACCAGCACTCAAGTAATACTAAAAGCAGAAATCTTCAAAGAATTGAAGCAATAAACAAAATGACATATACTCAGTAGCACAAACAAAACAGCAAAGGAAACCATCAAAGATCAATATTGCATAATTAATATTCTTCCAAGACCAACAACTTTAAAGTTCAAACCTTTTAAAGAAACACATAAATTAAGATTCACAAATTAGTCCAAAACAACAACCTGAACTCAAAATGAATCAATCAATCGACAAATAAACAATATTTATCTAACACAATCCATCCATTGCAAATAAAATTTCCTAAGAACCAACAGTTCCCAATACAGAAAAAACAACTCAAAATCAAATCTAACACATACCATCTCTAAACAATTAAAACAACCCAGAAGCCAAACCCACATCTAGAACCCAAAAACAAAGAAACCCATAATCAATCCAGCACCATACACTTTTTCATGCACTTGCTCAACACCAAACCCAGATAGAAATCCTCACAAAGATTAAAACTTTAGCATAAAGACGAATAGATAAGAAGGTGGAAGCACAAACCAGAAGGCAAAAACTACGGTTCCGAGAGAAAGAGAAACGAATCAGGAAGTGAATTGGTGGGTTTGTGATAAAAACGAGACCTTTGTGTGTAGGTAGAGAAATTAATGAGCTTGCAAAGAGAAAAGGGAAGTAAATAAGAGAGGTTTGTGGGTAATAAAAAACTTGGATGAATTGCGTGAAGAGAGAGAGTTACAGCTCTGTACGTACAAGACTAGCCCATCACTGACCACAGACACAGAGCATATAAACAAGAATGTCCCATTTGTTGGACTAAAATATAGTACTAAAAATCCATTAATTTTGATCTGTTTCGATTTACACTTCACTCTGTTTCGCCGTCGTTTGTTGCCTGACGGCGCAAAGGCTCGTTTTGACGGTCGCGTACCAAACTTGAAAGTTCAAGCCGCCCCAATTTCCACATGTGTTCTTTACTTCTTTACATGTATTTTTTATTACACAACTTTTTTCAATATTATCTATTTTTTATCAATTTTTCTTATTATATAAAAATTATTTTGAGTTGTAGTTTCATTAACATGGCTTAGGGCTGGCGATACGATCTCAATTTACAGGCACTCAAATTTAATATGTATTTTTTGTGTCTTTTTGTCAAATTGGATTAAATTTGAAATAAACTTGAGAAAATCTACATATATGTTAAAGTTGGTGAGTAAGCATTACAAGTTGCCAACTCATCAACTTTAACAATTTGAAGCATTCTCTTTACTTTTAGCTAAAGTGTCTTTTCACATGTCATCGGTTACACAAAATCACATATTAGCTAATAACAATTACTAATAGTAATCACTATAGCAATCACTATTTTGCTTTAGTTTATAGCAAAATAATGTATGGTTTATATAGAAGTTACTAGATCTCCCAACTCTTCTTTTTTCCGATGTGGGACATTTTATCAAATTTATTAACCTTATATATCATTTTCTCACTCCATGTTTCTTCAAGTTTTCAATGTGGAACTAAATTCACAAGTCATTTTTTTTTCTTCTTTTTACATAATCTTTTTTCTATCATCAATTCAACCTTACATTACAAAGTTCTTTTCAACTTTGATTTTACGGATTGAATTTCTACCAAAACAACAACATATTAGTTCATATGACTCTTAAATTTAAACCTTTATTGAAAATGATATCTAAATTTTGAAATACAAACTTATTTTTTTTTAAAATATTCAAGTGATCTCACAGTGAGTTTTATTTTAATTTTTAAATGAATATGCAAAATATAATCTCAAACGCAACTCAATAATCAAATTAATAGTATTTTGATTATAAATTCTAACTACCCGTGCATTGCACGAGGATGAAAACTAGTGATGTTTTATGTCCAAGTGTCACAACAACACCTAAGAATAAAGCTCTCAAGCACTCAATGGATTTCTCTTATCTTAGGATCTCCAACCTCTCTAAAACGCGGGGCCCAAAAGAGGAGCTCACGCCCACAAGAAGACATGTGGTGAGTTAGATAAGTCAATATAAAGATTATCTTTCCGATAATTTATATTGAGACTTTGACGTTACTTGCTATCTCTATATTCTATAGGGTCCTTTCTAATGATGCGTGATTTTGAAAAATTCGGAATAGATTATTATTCTTATATTTGACACAGTTTCTCAATAATAGATTTGGATATCTACATTCAATCGGTAAAATCTTTATATGTTAAAGCTTTCAACGACTTAAATCTAACATAACAATTATGCGATTAACAAACAAAAAATGATAGTTTTGACTTTTCAACATGAAAGATTATGTGATTTTGATGTGATTTTAAGTTGTCATCTAAAGTTATTCCTTGATTGTTCATTGATTGGTTTTCTAAGTGGGAAGATTTTAAAGTGACATTTAAATTTCTTTAAAAGTACACATTTTCTTTCATTATCACTTTTTGTATTTGCAAAAGAGTGCCAAAAAGTATGTGAGAGCTTGAATATAGTGGAGGAGAACATGAGCCATACAAATTGTGTAGTAGATAATAGCTAACATTCAAATACCCAACCAACTATAAAATCCAATTACTCATGCATATATTATGGGCAGTGCAGTCACATCACATAGCACATGTAATTTGTGGAGGATTAGGCCTAAGTGGCATACTCATGACATGATTGATACATTTACCATAACTAATGAGCTCACAAAGCACACTCAATTATTATAACAAAGGTTAATTATAGTTCCATACAATGCATCGTATCTTATTTGCAGTTCATTATTTTAAACTATCAAATTAACTTTTTATTATTATGTACTTTTAAAACCGTTGAAAATAAGTCTGCCGTTCATCTGCCGTCAGTTAAGTGAAAAAAAAGACGAAAATACCCCTCTTCAACCCCTTTAATGCTCTCTTCTCTCCGTCTCCGATTGTCCGTATACTCGCCAGAAACCATCACCCTTCCGTGTCGAAACACCACCGCCTACTCGGAATTCCTCATGAACTCCAAAATCTCCGCTCCAAATCCGAATTGTCCTCCCTATCCCAAGCACCCTTGCACTCCAAATATGAGCCTCCTTGCTTTCTCT
>JAYMTK010001278.1:0-16942 GCA_036897405.1 Pelargonium myrrhifolium | reverse complement strand
AAAAAAATCAGTTTTCCATGGAAAACAGAAAACAGAAAATTGTTTTCAGAAAACAGAAAACAGAAAATGAAAACAGTTTTTCATAACTAAACGCACCCTTATGTACTCCAGAGAAGGGGATTCTCAAAAAACGAATAATAGATATGTAGCAACTAGTGATTGGTTGTTGGTGATATGAAGAGACCATAATGATGCCACGTGATATCACTCGTTATTAAGGTATTGAGGGAGTTGAATAAGGAGTCTTGGTGCTTGTTTGATAACATTTTTCATAAACTAAAAGTGACTTTTAAACAACTTCTATAAACTATGATTATTTTCTAATAGAAGTACAAAAAAACACTTTTAAATTAAATATCAAATTTTATAATCCAAAATTATTTTTATGAATTGGAATATGATTAATTCTCTCTCTATTATTCATGTCATAAGCTAAAAAAAAAATAGCTTTTAGAAACTTCACCATTATTGCATAAGTCACCAAAAGTTAGATGAAAATAAACATTTGTGTCTAACTTTTGTCTTGACCATTTGTTTATGTGACACATTTTTATTTGATGCATAAGAGATTTTGGAGTAGTGTTCCCAACAAAGCCTTGGTGTACATGACTGACAGAGGTGATACGAGATAAAGCCTTTTGTAGTAAAGAGTTATGAAGATGACTAAGTTTGGATGGTGGTTTTTTAAAAATCTGGCAAGGAGGTAGGAGGAGAGGATCTTAGAGTAAAGATTTTAGGAAGGACACAGAGAGAATTCTTCTAAAATTTGGTCAACTATTGAAGAGATTTATAGAGAAGTCATTTTGAGAAGAAGAGCTTCAATATGCGAGGTGAGGACCATAAAGGTGTTGGGAGAGCACTAAACAACTTGGTCACTACAAGACAAAGCTTGATTTGTTACGGAATTTTGTTAGGCAATTTTTCTAGAGAAAGAAATTGTCAATTATGCATCTATAAAAACGCTCTAAAGAGTATTCCATACTAAGGTGTGATTAAGACGCTTTCTGTTGAGATTCATAGTAATTACTCTCTCTATTTCTCTAAAAATCATTTAGGCAAAAGTTCCATTTTTAAAGAGAAAGAGTAATTATCATAGATCTCTGAAAATGATGTCAAGAATCTTTCATACTAAGGTGTGATTCAGACTCTTCATATCGATCTTCTTACTCTCAAACTCAAGACAGTTTCTCGAGTACATACTCGGGTCTCCGTTAACAGTGTGTTGCTTTTGCGCAGACTCCAAGAACACAGGAGCAAGGATCAAAGCTTCTAGCTCCCCGCCCCTATGAGCAGGAGCCTCCAGTTCCATCCCCAGAGTTTCAGACTTCAAATGTTTTCAAAATAATTATCTTAACATGTAGACAATATAACAAATATAATCTAATATGTGCTCATTTGACCGAGTTAAAAGAAATTCATCAAAGCCTATTTGTATATTTGGTGAATGCTCATATATGAAAAAACATGTAATTAATCTCAATATGATAGTTTTTGTATCTATACACACACGATTGAAGAGAAAGAGAAAAAGACAATAGTAGTTGCAGTTGTACGTAGAAGACATAGTTATTAAGAAACAGGTGAGGTCAGGTGGTCGGCCATTTTTTAAGAAAGGCAGGCAGTCACCTACAGAAGGGCATAATCAAGTTGGTTTGATACCTCATATTCATATATGTGTATATATAGATGCAATTCATTTCAAGATATCAATGAGATATTACAAGTTCATCAATATAAATGTTGTCTAACTACTCTTTTTTCTTCGAATAAATCAACAGCTTAGACCTAGAGAAGGACTTCACTACATATTTATGAGTTGGCAGAGGTCTGTACTCAGTAATTGTTGTGTATTTTTGGGTGGTTGCCATGCTATATATATATATATGGTGCCATGTAATTTATGGTCTCTGTCACGGACTCACGGTCAGCATATGTTCCACCTTCCCCGATCTACTCATTTCTAAACTTAATTTCCCCATTCAATTCAATTTAATGAGTACCTGTACCAGTACTATCCTACTAGAAGATTCTCTTGATTTTCACTTTGGAAAAAATTAAAATTTTGTCTACTAGTCTACATTTTTTCTTGTATTTTCTTGTATTGTAATGAACCTAGGTAACAAACTCAGAAAATACATTAAGTCGTGAAGGTGTTATGAGAAAGTAATTAGCAGTAGCTCTAGTTTCTCTAAACTCAAGCCGCCCCTGTGGTCTTTTCTCACCCGTGGTGTGGTTTTGATTGAATTTTGGGTAGTGGGAGTTTGAGAGTAGGAAGAATTGGGAGAGTGTGTGTTATGGCTTCAAGTAGTAAGGAAGTAGGGTGTTTGGTCTCGTCTTTCAAAATTTGTATGGTAAGCATGGTCGGCTATAAGGGGATGCGAAGTGGGCGACCACACAGGGCCCCCGCTAGGGCTGTGCGTAATTAATCGAAGAATCGAAACTGAGTCTAAACAGGGTCGAAACTGATCTCTTGTGGTCGTTGTGGTGTCGATTTTAGAATTTTGATTTTAAATCGTTCGGTTCACGATTTGTATACCATCAAACTAAGGTGAAACCGAACAAACCGAGTATATTACGTACTTATAGAATTTTTTATTTTCTTTTTTATGAAGTTTTAATGAAAGAAAAAAAGAAGAATGGGAAGTTAATGGAGGTCTGCAAGACTGCAACTCGAACTAGAAGAAGATTCATTTCAAAAACTCTTCTATCTCGTGAGAGAAACCCTAGTCACCACCCAAATTTTCTCCCCAACCATCATCTGCTTCCTCTCCGGTGGCTCTTGCCGTCGGAGAGCCCCCCTCTCCCTCCCCCAATTTTCTCCTCTTTCTCTCCCTCTCGCCTCTCATCTCCGACCGCCCAGATCAAGCCCCCTCCGCCGGCAGCATCCTAGGTCTGGCCCAGATCCGCCTGCTCCTCCGTTATCGGCCTGATCTGCTTCGTCCTCGGCCAGATCTACCGGTATTGGCCCTTGCGCCGCCGCCTCAGCCACTCTCCGTCTTAGTGCTCCGCTTTTGGTGTTCGAGTCGCTGCTCGTCCCTCAGTCGGCGTGGACTCCGTCGATGCCCAGTCCGCGCGCCGCCTGCTGGTCACGACCTTTTGTGTTGCACGGGTGGGAATGGAGTGACTACAATATTGTATTCCTCCGTCGCAAAATAAATGTCCTGTTTGTGTTGCATTTTTTGTGTCAAAATGTAGAAAACTAGATTAATAAGAAGTCTTTTTTTTTTCTTTTTTTCTTCTATGTGAATTAGAACATGTTGAAGAACAAAATGCAAGAATACTAAGGTTCAGTAGAAGCTTTTCCTGTGTGTTGTCACAAATTAAATTTTGTCCAGCTGAAGTTTAAAGATTTTGCAGGTTCCTGTCCATTATAAAGTCACCAATCAGATCCTCAAGTTAAATATTGACATCTGTTTCTATATTAAAAGGTAATGGATCGTGTGAGTCTTGCCATCCGTCAAACTTAACGAAACTGTTAGTGAGGGTGACGTGGCGTCTACGTACATGTCATTTTCATTTTTATTTATTTTTATAGAAGGCGCTGGCGTAGGTTTCACGTCACCTTCACTAACGGATTCATTAAATTTGACAGACAGAAAGAACCACACGGTCCATTATCATTTAGTATGCCAACTACTGTGGACAATATATAATTTAAAAACCCACCAGATGACTTTTCGATAGATAGAGACTATTTAAAGGGTCATTAAACCATTACATTATATGGGCAGTTGCAAATTATTGCATGGGTTTTGTCACTATCCCATGTTAAAATTAGAGATGAAACTTATGCCAACAACTCTTGTACTATCATGCATGCATATGAGTTTATGATATTAACACAACATTCACATTTATGTTGAATGCATTGGAAGTTTCGTGCACTAAACCATCATTTTTCACGACCAAAGGTATAGGCCTATGATTTGACATAGTCTAAGCTAAAATATTGCACGCCTCATGCATTGAACCGTCATTTTTCACAACTAGAGGTCTAGGCCTATGATTTGACATAGTTCAGGCTAAAATATTTCATCACATAGTATAGTTGACACCCAATAGGGGTGGTGCAGTTGGTTAACACAAGTTGTATGAGTGAGAAGAGATCTCGGCTTCGATCCCTATTCAACACACCTTTCGGGAGAGGTGAAATTCTGAACCTGTGAACAAACCTCGAATGAGAATTAGTCTGAGTGTGCTCAAACGGCTTAAAGGTATCAACCGCCAAAGTGTGAGCCCGCTTTGCAACCCCATGGTAGACCAAAGAAAAACATAGTATAGTTGACAATTCAAACTGAAATCTCACGTAGCCCGCACTTTTTGCATATAAAACCAAATCACTTTTGAGGCGATTTGGGTTAGATTTTTTCAACCCGAAACAAAGGCCAACTATACACAATAGCTTAACCATTTTGGTCACATGATAATCGACTATTTAAAAGTGACCAAAATGATAACAAACGTTGACGTGACATTTTTAAAACGAGGTTCTTCGGTCATTTATTGTGCTAGCAGGAAACAGAAGACTTGCATACAAAACCTCATTGTTTTGTTTTCACAACAAAACCCAAACCAAACACTGAAGAATATTCTGAGCCTAATAGCATTCATACAACTTAATATCCATCCTGAGGCGAAAATAGAATTCACCTTGAAAATCATCGGTCAGGACCGTCACAATCCCTCTCGTCATAAAGAAATCTCCAGTCCCTCCCACGACAGAAAAGTCCCGAGTCTTCTCCGTCATCAAGTCCGCGCCCATGACATTCAGCGTCCCTCGATGCTGGCTCGAGTTGAAGACGAGAGTGAACGCAAACCAAGCCGTGTAAACTTCCTTCATGTCGTAGAAGTAGAAGCCTTGAGCCCGCGCTACGGGAGGGGAAATGAGAAGCCGGTCTTTCGTGATGGGGTCATTGAAAACGACGAGCATGCCAAAGTTGGTGTCCCCGAGATTAGAACCGTTTGCAGCTTTTACGGATGTTGCGTTTGCTCCATCCGTGCCGTTGAAAAGGATGTCGTGGTAGTAGAGGAGCATTCGCTTGCACGGTTTCTTGTGCTTGATCGAGTGCTTGTGGCCTGAAACACAAATGAAAGCGAAGATTGTGAAGAGGAAAATGAAACAGAGTGTGTGTGTAAGCTTTCCCATGACGGTGATCTGAAGATTATAGCGTGTTTGTTGAGTTTATATGGCCGATTTCATCGGCATATGCTTTGTCAATACTATCTATAAACATTCTATTTGTATGATATCCCAACAACTCTTTTGTTTGCTTCTTTGTGCTCGTTTTGGGAAAATAATAGGTTTAGATCTAACTAATCTGCAAAGGTTGTATACATCAGTAGAAACTTTTGATGTCCTAGTTTGTAAACTAAAGTAACGCCGTATCAGCACACACTGAAGATAAAAGGGAAAGCCTATCAAACACCCAATGCTGACACGTGACGTTTGTTCACTTGTTTGTGTATCTAAGTGCTTCCCGATGTAAAGATCGAAACTCTAGAGTCTAGAGCTGACAATTCGGGTTTTGGGTTGGAAAAACTAGACATGGCAATTTGGACCTGAACCCGCAGGACAACCAAAACCCGACGTGGATTTGTGGGCGGGTTTTCCTTAGGAAAATTTGTGGGTTGGGTTCAGATTAGGGTTTTCCGGTTTGAACCCGACTCAAAACTGGATTGCCACCTCTAAAAGATCCAGCATGTACCTGACTCATAAGAGGTTTAGACTCATGTGGGTCGCTTGTTTGAGTACCCAAGTGTTCCCCGATAAAAATATCGAAACTGTAGCTGACAGTTCGGGTTTGGGGTTGGAAAGACTAGACATGGCAATTTGGACCTAAACCCACTGACACCCAAAACCCGACATAGATTTTTCGTGGGCTTGGCTGCATAAAATGAACCTAAATAATTTTTTTGCCGGGTTTTCCTTGGGAAAAGTTGTGGGTCGGGTTCAGACTAGGCCTTTTCGATTAGAACCCGACCCAAAACTGGATTGCCACCTCTAAAAGACTCACCCGTATGAGGCTCAGACTCATGTGGAGTGTGCAATCCGACCTGCATGCTTTTTTCCATGGCAAAACCGCCCCAAATAATAACCAGGGCTATTTTATGTGACCCGAACCCGCCAAAATGTCTATAGTATTTCGAGCTCCAAGTGTGCCTATAAATTTGGTTATCATGTAAAAAATGGGATATAACAAAGTAACAAAACCAGCTTACGCTATATGCCAACAATCCACACCTAGTCCAGAAGATTCACGAGGAATTTTTTTTATGATTAGGTTATATAAATAGTGGGACTCGGAACTAAAAGAAGAAGAAAAAAAACTAATGATTATCCGACTCAGCTTTCATCATTTACTCTTGACATCACATGCTTCTATGATCTACCTACTATTGTCCTGATGTTTCTTCTGCTATGGTTTAAAGTTAAAGATCAGACAAGTAGCTACAATGACTCATACATGTTTAGTTTATGAGAAAAAAAGAATCTAACTTTCCGAGTTATTAGCCGACACTCGACCAATAAATTAAAGATGTCGCATTATTAAATATCAATCGTACCTTTCAATGATGTGGCATCTTTTGATTGGTTGGTGAGTATGCATGGCTGCTGAGCTCAACTATCTTGCAAGTGTTGAAACTGAGGATACGACATGGTTATGATTTATGAACAAAAGTTACGGAGCTTGAAGGGTTAAGCATATGATTACGAGCGGAAAATTCAACAATGAAATAAGAGCGAGAAGCTATTTAGGAGGTACCTGACTATTGTACCGTTGCACCACCAATACTGAAGTTGTTTTCACGATATCCGGGGAAGTCAACAAGCTTCCTACAGGCCCGAGTTCCGGGTACTCGCACCTCTCATTTAAAGCCAAGGCTATCTTGCCATCGGGCATCCTACCCATCAGGAAAAGATTGCATGGAGCCATGGACCAAACTCACGAATAACATCGATGGTTTCCGTCACGTTTCTGACCGACTTCTCCTCATATATGATGGAGCCGTCACCGGACATCTTGTGCTTGCATTCAGAAAGTAACTCCTCGTCCATTGATGTCATTTGGTTATCGGAACTCGGCTCCACGTTGACTCTGATGCTTTCCTGATTCTCCTCTTCCTGAGTCTCGGGTTCAACTAAGAAGCAAATGATCATTAAACTTATCCCAGGGTGCTCAGCCATGCGAGCGCCATAAGCAAGGGCTTCGCGGTCATCGGGGCCTCCGAAGAAGAGGACTACTATGGCAGACGAGACATTGCTTGCACATACATGCGTGGCACCACCCAGACCACGATCAACTAGAATACCAACTGAGCAAGGCGCGTGCTCGAGAACCCTACGATTAACACAACGGAACTCAGCTCGAGTTGTCTCCAACGAACCGTCCAACCTCTGGTGCTTGTGGAATGGGAGGATAATGATCGCAACCCTCTTTCTCTCAGCAGCCGTGCATATGTCCTCGTGAATGTTGGACATTGGCGAAATCGCCGTCATTGGCCGGACAGAGACTTTGCTCAATTGACGGAAAGTTTCGAATGCTACAATAACGTGATCAGAATCTGATCGGCCCTTGTTCCAGAACGGTAACCCATTTTTTCTTGCCTTGTGGACCATCAATATAGCCGACGACCTCTCGGAGAGCTCCTTAAGGTGCAATGCGTATACACAGAGCCCTTCGCGTTTCTCAGTACCTCGAGAGGCCTCAAGGAGATTTATCGTTGATGGGATGTTTCTTTCACTGTGAAAACAAACCATCATGCGGAGCTGGGAGTTGGAGTTTTTCCGCCCAATCGTTCTAAACTTGTAATCCTTCATTCCCGCTCTTTTCGCTGGCTTGTACACGGCCATCACGACAGGAGTAGTAATGAAGGTGGTGAATAACGCCATTAGAACCATAATCGCAAATGTCTCATCGTTTAAAACCTGCATATACAACCAACATCAGTGCAAAATCGACATTAACGTAACAAGATAGAGGTAAAAGACAATGTTTGATTACCTTTCTGTCTTTACCTACATTGAGGACTATAAGTTCCACCAAGCCTTTAGTGTTCATAAGAAATCCCAGCGCAACAGCCTCTCGGAACGGCATTTTGCAGAGGAGGGACACCCCGACAGTGCCGACAATCTTCCCAAAACATGCTGTAAAGATAACCAACACCAGAAGACCCCAGGATTGTAACCCTCGAATTGTAGCTATATTGGTCTTTAATCCACTAGAAACGAAGTAAAGCGGGAGAAAGAGACCAGAAACAAGATCCTCAACTTTTTCGACCAGAGAACTTGCAAAAGGACCTTCTTTTGGTATAAGAACCCCGACAACAAATGTGCCAAACATGGCATGGATTCCTATAGCGTCGGTCACAAACCCAGCAGCCAGAGCAACAGCTAATGTTACACATATATAGAATTCTCCCACCGGCTCGCCTTCGTGGCATTGCTTTGCCATCCATTTGAAAAGAGGAGGGAAAACAAGAACCGAACAAATGACAAAACCACACCCACACAACAAAACCCAAACCGAAACAAGAGGTGAATTGTTAGATCCAGATAGAGCAACGGCGAGAGCAAGGAGAATCCAAGCAGCCACATCGTTAACAGCCGCAGCTGACATCGCCATTCGGCCAACTTCAGTGGTTAGAAGCTTGAGCTCAGCGAGAATTCGGGCTAAGACAGGGAAGGCGGTTATAGAAAGAGCCACACCCATGAAAACAAGAAATGAGGTGCCGTTCACACCTTTGGATATGGTTTCTCTGAGGACGAATGAGGAACCAATGCCTAATGTGAAAGGAAGGCAGATACCGGCAAGTGCAAATACCAAAGGCTTTCTTTCCAGTATGCCGTAGGGATTTAGGATCTAACTCGAGACCCACGAGGAATAGAAACAAGAGGAGACCAAGGTTTGCTAATGTATCCAACACTGTCAAGCTCTTTGGTGGGAAAATAGTCTGCATATAAGTCTTGCTTCGACCCAAAACTGAAGGCCCGAGTAAAACACCTCCCTAACAAATGAGTAAGATAATGTATTAAACTTATCTGGTAAAGCATCAAGCTTCATAACGTCATTCGGCAACATTAAAGCTCAAATATCAAATTCACCAATTTCAATTCTCTTTACCTGTTCTTTCTTTTGAATTGGATATATTTTCTTTAAACACCCAATACATCAGTCTATTTGGAAAAACAAAAGGAAGCTAATGGGACAAACAAATGGCAGTCAGACCATTATGGTGTATGAGGAGGGTCACAGCACTGTCCTGCAGCTGGCAATTTTGACACGAGCTCGGGGCGCATAAAGTAGACCCGATTAATTTTCAGGTCGGACAACTCGCAAGTTTTCTATATAAAACCTGCAACACGACCTGACCCTCACAAACCCACACATCTTGAGGGTCGGTATCGGTTAGGTCTTTTCAACCCCAACCAGAAAACCGAATTGTCACTTCTACTTGTCTCCATGCTATTACAATTTACAGTGAGGCTATTTAGTTAACTCAAACCCATGAGGCCATGACCTCAAGGAGTCAAGGTCACAAGTCCGCCCCAAAGTGAACAGAGTAGGTTCATTCTAAGGGCATTTTAGCAGAGGAATAGATCAAAACTTCATACTATTTGATAAAAGTAAAGTGCCAACAAATAGATCACATCACACACAGTTCCTGCTATGGTTATGAAATTTATAAACCCAAAATATTCAACACATAACAGATTAAAAACAGACAATAACAAATGAAAAAAATGAACAAATTAGTAATGACAAAAGAAGAATTCTTTCTTATGCAGAATCAAGAACACACAATAGTTCAGCAAAGAAGAAGATTATAAGAGAAAGCTTACAATAATTTCAGCAATGACGCGGGGCTGTCTCAGCGGCCTGAGAAGAAAAGCAAGGCCTCGGGTGAGAACGAGGACGAGACATATCTGCAAGATGGCTAGAGGAAGAGCAAAATCCAGAGGATTGTCTCCTTGGAACAAAACCATTGGATGTGGGCTTGATCTGGCTGGCAGTTCCATTGGCACCCATTGTAACAAACCCTAACCTAAAATGCAGTTGCAGACTGAAAATGGGAATGTGGGTTCGGAGGAGGAAGAAGAAAAATGAAAAGGGTCGAGCTTGAAATCAAGAAAGAGATGAGAATTGAAGTAGTGAGGTCAGTGTCAAGTCCGGGAAGTTTGGGAAAATTGAGTTCAATTAGTATAATGAAAAGGGTCGAGCTTGAAATCAAGAAAGAGATGAGAATTGAAGCAGTGAGGTCAGTGTCAAGTCCACCTTTGAAGGGAAGTTTAGGAAAATTGAGTTCAATTAGTATAATGAAAAGGGTCGAGCTTGAAATCAAGAAGGAGATGAGAATGTTAGTAGTGAGGTCAGTGTCAAGTCCACTTTTGAAGGGAAAGTTTGGGAAATTTGAGTTCAATATCATTTTATACATTATCAATCAAGTCAAAAATATATTTTTTTATTATTGGGAATTGTCAAAAATTACTTCACCATTATCAATTAAGTTACTATTTTTTTTGAAAGTTAAATCAATAATATTTTGTTTCTGTTAATACCGTAATTACACAAAGATCAAATATTTAAATACTTGATGTACCACAAAATGAGTAATGATCCATGTCATATTAATAACTCAAAACATAGTACAATTCCCAAAAATCATATAAATTACCATCAAAACAAATCTACAAGAACATATGGCTAACTTCTTCTGAGTTTTTCTTCAAAAATTCCTCTATCAGCTCCCTCCTACTACTTCAAGATCAAATGCATAGGAAAATTTCGTTTTTCTCTTAGAGTGAAAAGTCATACTTGTTACTTGTTAGCTGATACAGATCTAAAGATGATGCATTTAACCTCCTTTTAGCTCAACTTTCTAGCAGAAAGTAAATTTTATCAGCACCATATATATATGTCTAGTTTATGTAATCATATGCTCAAGCCAAGTAAGAGACACTAACCAATAGTGACTCAATCTCCATCAGCCAGTTCTGCAATCTTTGTGCAAGACATTGCAATGTGTAGTTTCTGATCATTGTATTGTTGCACCACCAAAACGGATGCTGTAGTTGAAAATTCCGGAGATGTCAGCAGATTTCCGATAGGGCCTAGCTCCGAACAGTCAACATTTCCATTCAAATTTGCCGCCACTTGACCATGAGGCGCGCGGCCAACTAGAATCAAATTGCATTGGCTAAACTCGCGCACCACATCAACAGTTTCTGCAGCGTTTCTCACAACTCTTTCTTCGAATCTCACTGAACCGTCATCTGATGCATTTTCCCTGAATGCTCGGAGAAATTGTTCGTCTAGTACTGATTGAGTTGAAGCATTCGGGTTTTGATCATTTACGTCGAGTAAATGAGCCTGGCCTGGAGATTTATCCGGGCTTGAAATGAAGCGAACCACGACGAGACTAATGCCAGGATGCTCTGCCATGCGCTTGCCATAAGCAAGAGCTTCCCGATCATCGCGACCTCCGAAGAACATAACAGTTATGATAGATGATACATTGCTTGCTGAAACTTGGCTGCTTCCACCAAGCCCGCGATCCACCAAGATTCCTACAGAACAAGGCGCGCACGCAAGAACTCTCCGGTTGACCCACCTGAAGTCATTACGGGTAGTCTCCAATGCCCCGTCCAGCCTCAGGTGCTTGTGGAATGGGAGGATTATCATTGCAACGCGCTTCCTTTCAGCGCTCGCGCAGATATCTTCGTGTATATCGGACATTGCTGAGATTGCTGTCATTGCTCGGACAGTGACTTTGCTCAGCTGCTGAAATGCATCGAATGCAACGACTATTTGGTTTTCAGGGGAGAGGCGCGACTTGTTCCAAAAGGGCAGGCCGTTTTTTCTTGCCTTGTGGACCATCAGTATTGCGGATGGCCTCTCAGATAGCTCCATGAGGTGCATAGCGTAGACGCAGAGCCCGTCTCTTTTCTCTGTCCCGCGCGAAGCCTCAATGAGATTGATCATTGAGGGGATGTTTCTTGTGCTGTGGAAACATGTCAGAATCCGGAGCTGAGTGTTTGTGTCTTTCCTCTCTATGGTTTTGTACTTGTGCTCGCCTTTGCTGACTCTTTTGGCGGGTTTGTACACAGCCATCACTAATGGAGTTGTGATGAATGTTGTGAAGATAGCCATCAGAACCATGATGGCAAATGTTTGATCATTCAATACCTGCAAAACCATCAAGCATTGAATTATGTATATCTTGAAGGCTAGCAATTTGAGTCATGATTCGTAACAAGACATGAACACAACATTCATAATTTAAATGTGGTTGGGTTCAACTTAATGTATAAACAACCCGTGAAGACGAATTGTCACTTCTATATATATACTTAGCTTCAAAACATGCATCAATGAGCTGAACTAAAATTAGTATTTACCTTTCTGTCTTTACCGATGTTAAGAACAATGAGCTCCACGAGACCTTTAGTGTTCATCAGGAAACCCAGAGCCAGAGCCTCTGAACGAGGCACTCTGCACAACATAGAAACCGCTATAGTCCCAAGAATCTTCCCAAAACAGGCAGTGAAAATGACCAAAACAAGAAGACCCCATGACTGAGCTCCTTGAATTGTGGCCACATTAGTCTTCAACCCACTTGAAACAAAGTACAATGGAAGCAGAAGGCCAGACACCAAATCCTCCACTTTTTCCACAAGAGCACCCACAAGAGGTCCATCTTTTGGGACAAGAACACCAACCACGAAAGCGCCAAAAAGGGCATGGATTCCAATAGAATCAGTGACAACTCCAGCTGCCAAAACAGAAGCCAAAATAGCACACACATAGACTTCATCCACTGGCTCTCCCTCGGGGCAGCGTCGCGATATCCATCTAAAAATGGGAGGCAAAATAAATACACAGCAGAGAACAAAACCAAACCCGCTCAACAAGACCCATAAGGACACAAGAGGGGAGGTTCCGGTTCCTGAGAGAGCTATGGCAAGAGCAAGAAGGATCCAAGCTGCAACATCATTAACCGCGGCTGCAGACATAGCCATGCGACCAACATCAGTGGTTAAGAGCTTGAGTTCAGCTAAAATACGAGCTAAAACTGGGAAGGCGGTGATGGAAAGAGCCACGCCCATGAACACGAGAAATGGAGCTTTGTCTACTCCTGGAGAAATGGTTTCTCTTAGGACAAATGATGTGCCTATCCCTAATGTGAAGGGAAGGGTTATTCCAGCGAGTGCTATGGCCAAAGCACTTTTTCCAGTTCGGCGAAGAGACTTTGGATCTAACTCTAGGCCGACGAGGAAGAGAAAGAAGAGGAGGCCAAGATTGGCTAAAGTGTCTAAAACTGTGAGGCTTTTGTGTGGAAACAATGTGTCCAGAAACATTTTGTTTCGCCCCAGAGCTGATGGACCTAGTAGTATTCCTCCCTGACAATAGAACAGTATGTGTCAATAACAACCAAGTCATTTCTCAAACAATATGAAAATAAACTTAAAATGAAATGAACTTTCTGTGCTTGTAAATATATATAATGAAGGTTTTGATTCATGCTAAAGTCCATATTTGATTCATGGCATTCAAAAAGGCATAGATACAAATGGTAGTGTAGTTTGAACTGTTAAATTCCAATTACTGCAAATTATATCCCTTGGCAAGAACATTAACTATAATCGGTTTGAGGGCATGATCGATCAGTTTGAACCATATCGAAGATCTACATGAGTATGACTAAAACATACCAAAGTTTCCAAAAAAAAATGAAGAGCTACAAAAACCCTTTTGCCTAGCAAAGAATATGAGTAAAATACTAAATGATCTTTATCCAAGATAAAACTAACTAATTATAAACATCATTCATTAACTGTTTTGTTCAGTGGCATGGAAACATAAATTTAAGATTTGGAAACCTCAAGGTGTGAAAATTTATCAAAACCAGCAAACATGGAAGAAATGAAAGAACAGAAATGGACTTACCACAATCTCCGCAATCACGCGAGGCTGTCTTAGAGGCTTTAGGAGAAAAGCAAGAACGCGAGTGAGGACAACCACTAGGCAAATCTGTAAGATGGCAAGAGGGAGTGCATGATCAAGAGGATTATCCCCCTGAAAGACCCCATCAGAAGTAGCTGTCATCGGTTTCGGGCATGGAACTGTGCCATTTGATGTCATCCTAAACAAAAACCAATGTTTAAACTTCAACAATTTAATTTCAAGATTATATATTGGTTATATGCATACACTGCTCCAAATTCTCTTTTAGCAAACTGTCCTACCTTAATATAAGTCTTTAGCTCCAATACTGCATCAAAGAAAAAGTGCAGGCAAGTGAATCAGGGACTGAATTAGTCAACTGGGTACCTAAATTTTGTTAACAATTGCATTCATTAACTGGCTGCCTAAATTTTGTATAACAATTCAGATACAAAGCCAAAATCAGTCATCTTTCAATACTTGTATCAAGTTCTATGTTATTGAAAACATATAGAATACAGAAAACACCTAACCAGCTAAATTTTTTGAGCTTTTGGTGAAGTGTTTTGGATATTCATAGGTAGAGGTTTAAAAAAAAAGCTCAATCTCCCTGTTTTTCTATATAAAGAACACCACCAAACTAACTCAATTAGTTAAAAACAAAAAACAAAAAAAAAACAAAAAAATTGGGTGAAAAAATAATTATGCAATAGGTAATGAAATGCTCATCAACAAACCCAAAACCAAAGGATCATATAGTTATTCGTTGAAACTTGGAAAACATGTTAATACTTAATATCATGGTCAAAAGACAATTATGCCCCTACAGTTTAACCAAATATACAATACCCTCCCTGCATTGTCTATTCAAAACTCAGTAAATCACAGGTTCAAAAGAAATCGCCATTAATGGGGAAATCAAATCTAGTTCAAGCTTTCAGAGTCTCGAATCATTACACATTCCCGAAACTATTTAATATCGTCTAGCGTGTGAGTCTCCGAATGCGTCAAAATCATTGAAAACATTAATTAAGACTTCGGAACCATAAGCATAATTAAGGAACGCCAAATCAACACGATAATGTCATAATTCCGCACCAATTTCCAATCAATTTTCCTTCACTTTCTCAGTAAGCGAACAGAGCAAAACGATAGAATTAAAAATAAAAAAATCACATCACCTAAAATCAGAAGTTTCTCAGGCGAAACTAAACAATGGAGCTCGATCAAATCAACACAACACACTAATTCCCTATCCAATTTCCTTCGGTTTCTCAGTTACCAAAAAAACGATAGACTAAAAAAGAAAAACATCAACTCTCTAAAATCAGAAGTTCCTCAGGTGAAATTCAACAATGGAGCTCGATTCAAATCAACACAATACGATCTCTCCAAGTTTGAATTCCACACTAATTTCCTATCCACTTTCCTTCGGTTTCTCAGTAACCAGAAAAAAAAAAACGATAGACTAAAAAAGAAAAACATCATCTCTCAAATCAGAAGTTCCTCAGTTGAAATTCAACAATGGAGCTTGATCAAATCAGTACAACAGTAAGATTTCTCCAAGTTTTAATTGCTCTCACTAATTTCCAATCCATTTTCCTTCACTTTCTCAGTAACCAAACAGAGTAAGATATTAAGAAGAAGAAAAAAAATGTCACCTGAGAAGAGCTTCGAAGAGGAAGAGAAGCGCGAGAGATATGAAACTTGCGAGTGAAGGTCTCTAGATTTATTGAGAACCGCGGCAACTGTGAAATACCTATTTTGCCCTTTGTGTCTTCCAATATAAAGTAGTGGCAGAATGGCAGAAACAGTAATTTTAGTTTACTAATTCGACTTTTAATAGAAAATATAATCCTTTTTTTAAAAGTAAAAATATAACCTTTTTTATTTAGGATAAAATTAGGAATTATAATTTTATCCAAACAGTGCTTCACTATTTCGTATATATCATATTATCCGTTTTCTAAAAAAATCAAATAATTTTAACAAATTTAAACCAATCTTCCAAAAATTTAAATATATTATGAGTAATGTCATGTCATACAAAAATGAAACTAGTAAAATGCCTTCTTCTTCTTTATTTCTTCTTATTGAATTAAAAGTTTTCTGCTTTCAGAAAACATCCGATTAGAGGGGTTAAAGGAGTAAGAGTAAAAGGGTAGGGTTTCGAAGAATTAGGTTTTATTTCTTGTGTTCTCTATTTTCGAGGGAGTGTGGTTGGTGGAGTTGGTGGTGACCTATTGATAAGGAGAAGTGGGATTACGGTGTGGAAATTGGCTTATCTCTTTGGGAATAGTGGTAGTCACAGGTGGGGTGAGTGTAGGTTGTTGTTGAGATTAGGGGAATGGTGCGGGAGTCGTGTATGGCTATATATTGGGTGGAGGAGAGGGGTGTGATCAGTGTTCATTAACAGATATGGAGGAGAAAATGAGAGCTGATGGAAGCAACAACGAAAGGAGCAGTGCCGAGCCGATTTCAGAGCAAAGCGCTACAACCTTTGGTATGTTGAGGCTGCAGGAGAAAGATGAGGGAGGGGTTTGGATTTTGGATCTGGGCAGAGTCAAGCCTCGGTGCCGCCGGAAAGACAAACTACTTGAAGGATCGTGGGTAAGTTCATTTTGAACTCCCAAATCCACTTCAAGGCCATGTGGGCAAGACTTGCATCTTTGTGGAGGCCGGTACAAGAAATGAACGCCTTTAAGATCTCGTAGGACCTTGCGGGTAAGGGAGCAACGATTTCTGTTACCATGAGTAGGACGCTAAACGGATCATTGAGGGGGGCCGTGGACCGTCAACTACAAACCGCTGATTTGTATGTTGCTTTAACAAGGGGAGTCGCGAAAGATGCAAATCTATCGTAGATGGAGATGTGGGTGTAAGTTCATGGCATCCCGGAGGACTGCCGTTTCGAATTAGCTCTAAAACGGATAGGAGAAAATGTGGGCAAGTTTGTCGGTTTTGACAAACAAAAAGGGCCGGGTGGGAGACTCGTGTTT
>JAYMTK010001277.1:0-16944 GCA_036897405.1 Pelargonium myrrhifolium | reverse complement strand
GAGTTCAAGCACCTAAAGTTCTTAACTCTAGTTGGGTCATTGTTCGAGGAGTTGCCAAAATCAATCGGTACTCTAAAACATTTGAGGTCTCTTCATCTACAAGGCTGCACAAGATTGAAGAGACTTCCCGACTCTATTTACAAGCTGTACTATTTGGAAACTCTGTTGCTCAACCGATGTATTGAGCTGCAAGAGTTGCCCGAGAGAATCGGAGAGCTTATCAATCTGAGATGGTTGGGGATAACCACGCAACAGAAGGCGTTGCCCAAGATTAATGGGATCGAATGTCTCACTTCCCTTCAGTACTTGGAGTTTGAGGAGTGTCAGAGTCTTGAGATTATATTCGATGCAGCACAGCTTCACCTCCTCACATCCCTTCGGACACTGAGTGTTACGTCGTGTGGAAGTTTGATCTCTTTGTTTCAGCCCTCAACCGGGGTGAACTTCTGCTTACCGGCTTTGGAGGCTGTTTCTATAGGCCACTCTAGGAGGCTTGATCTCAATTTTTTCGAGGGTCAACACGAGCAATGCCTCCCGAGCTTCAAACATTTGGCGGTTGGGGGATTACCACAGCTCGAGAGTACTTGGCCAAAGTGGATTGAGAGATGTGCAAAAACTTTACAATCCGTGATTATCATTAATTGCGAGAACCTGACAGCAATGCCGGAGTGGCTGCCCAATCTCACATCTCTCCGAACACTCTACATTGTGATGTGCCCTCAAGTGGTGTCTCTTCCCGAAGGGATGCAACGCCTCGCTGAACTCAAGGAACTCAAGATTGTATTTTGTCCCAGATTGGTACACAGATGCGACAAGAAAGGATCAGGAGGAGAGGATTGGTACAAGATTGCTCATGTCCCCAACATTACTCTTGGTTGAATAAGCCACAAGAGGTAAGGGTTTTATTTTCTAATGATCATATGTCTCGCTATATATATATATATATATATATATATATATATATATAAGTGTTCGGAATATCATCCCAGCCATAATTTATTGGCTGACATCCTCGGTCAAAACACACAAAAAATGAGTCCAAACGGACGCGGATATGGGTTTTATCTGATGAGGTGACGTCTTCTCATTGACATGAATTTATTGGCTGAGAGTCTCAACCAATAAATTATGGCTGAGATTTTTTTTCTCTTATTTAAACTATATTATATATACATAAACTAGATTAATTGCATGAAAAAATAATAATCCATTCTCATTAACATGAACAAATAGATAAATAAATGGTACTATATATATAGCTTATACTCCCTCCGTCCCAAAATGAGTGTCCTCCTTTCTAATTTGAGAGAAATTAAGGATAAATTAGTTAGTGTTGTATATTTACTCTTATATCCTCATGATAATGTGTTAATGGATACTAACTAACTTACTATGAGGATATTATTGACAATTCATGCATAACTAACTTCCTATAAAGAGAAAGTGGACACTTATTTTGGGACAAAAATTGATTTGAAACAAGACACTCATTTTGGGACGGAGGGAGTATTTAAAGTCAAGAATAATAGGATTTGCTACCAAAAGGTCCACAAAGACAGATGTGGGGTTCTATTATGCTATCATCCTGATTTTGATAATACAAAGGGCAAAAGGCGGGAAGAAAAAAAGTAAAAGTGAAAAAGAGAATAATTATTCAAATTTTAATTAGCTGTAGAAGAAGATTGATCATCATTCTTTTTGGACCTAACCTCTAAACTCCAACCATGTATGCTATGTTTGGTAATCCACCAGTTCATGATTTGATAGAACAATATTATGGATTCTATCTTGATGAGTCTCTTTTTGAGCTATCTTAAATGGGTCCAACTAAAAAAACTTTTAATACTTGTCATAAAGTCATCAAGATCTAATTGTAACTTGGACTCAATAGCTTGTACCAAACTCTCCATGTTCTAGGGTTTCTCCTTAATTTTTAAATTAAGTGGTACAAGTTATTAGAATAAATTCATTTCAACAGATATATTCTTCAGATAATAGCTAATCCATATGAGTAATTAAAACACAGGTCATGAGATTTTAAATTTGTATAGGAGAATATATAATATATCTAGACTAGTTGTAACATAAACTGACCTGAAAATGATAACATTAGGATCCATAATAAAATTTGCCAACACAATTTCCATTGGAGAGGTATGTCACTACAAGAATGGAAGCGTTTTTGCGACATAAATTTTTACGACGGGACACAATATTTTCTTGTAGTGCATCAGGTTTTTCCGATAAACACAATATTGTCGTAAATGGCCGTCGTAACCCAACAATGAATGCACCCATTGATTTTCCTAGTAAAAGCGCAACAACAAGGTTAAAATCGATGGATACCAGTCCGTCGCAGGTCCGAAATACCGATGGAATATGAAATGAAGCATCGGATAATTCTGTCTCTGATCACACAATTTTTTGTAGTGGGAACCGACAGACAATCAGTCTATAATTTGTAGGACGACATTAAGTTAAAGACGGATCGATCACATGCGTGTGTGTATATATATTAATTGATTGAAGATGGGGGAATATAAATTATTTGTATCTTTGGTGGGGTTGAGGGATTGCATGTGCTTACTAAAATTCTTTGCTGGGTAGATGAAGTTCTTGAGTGGTACGGATATTACCTAAAGAAGAAGAAGATGATGCTAAAGAGGAAAATAGGAGATGACTTGGGGGACCAGCAAATATGAATTCCCATGTCAGACTCTATTTCATGTTACACGTTTAGACCAACCCTAAATTTTAATATTGGAGTAACCATTGGAATCCAAGTAACCTCATTTCCTTAAATAGAAACCCATTATTGCATCTCAAGAAATAAATATTATATATATATTTTAAAATAATATTAATGATCGAACTCAGTTGATTATTTAAGGTATATGGCTAGAGTTCTTTAGATCTAATCATTTTGAATTATATACATGTAACTAGAGATGACAATTCTTGGTTTCAAGTCAGAATTATTCGACTATTAAAGTATAATTCAAATGCGACTCAAAATAGTTTTGAGTTTTACACAGTTGATTGAATTTTATTTTTTAGATGTAAAATGTACGGTTTCTTGTGGATTTGTATGACCTGACCTGACTCAAAAATCAATCAAATGCTACTAATTGAGTCAATTTTTTTTATTTTTTGGTGTAACCTACATGTTTAATCCTCTTCGGGGTTTACTCACAGTTAAAGTTCATCATCACTACCCATAAGTGTGTTTGTAGGGATCGAAAGTGTTATTCCTACATTCACAATCTGTGTGGCCAACTAAGCCACAATCGAACGTAAATGAGTCAAATTTTGAGTATTTGCAGATTTTGGTCTGTGCTTGCTGGCTCATTATGATTTGTATTTACCAAATAAAAGGAATAAGAAGAGGACTATAAGTTTTGGTTGTGTTGCAGATAGAAATTAGGATACTGACATTAATTAATTAATTAAGAATTACAAGTCTAAGTAGCACAATAAAATTTGAGTAATCAAAAGAAAAATGATCCCTTTAAGTTGCATTGTGTACGTTGCTTCAAGTTTCAACTTGTAACTTAGCAAGTTGCTTTCATAAAAGATGAAAGTTTTTATATAAATTCTTGATTTATCACTCATGACATCACCTTGGAATCACATACATCTCTCAGTACTGATGACATATATAATTAAATTAGCCATTAATACACTATATATGTTTACTATAAAAAAATAATTTTAATCATAATTTATTGGTCGAGAGTCTCAACCATTAAATAATGGCCAATAAGGTGATGTCACATACACATATACCAGCTCCAATGAATTTGTTAACGTAGAGCTTCCGCCTAAATCTATTTGTCTTTGTCTTTTGGCTGAAATTCTTTGCACTTTCTGTTTAATTACTTAATCCAAATTTCAAATGCATGTATTCTCATGCATGGATAATATTATTTTCAAATAAAATAAACCTCTTCCACACTAGCTCTATATAATTTTTGGAGCTTATTACAGATTTAAGGATTTTTAAGGAGTGATCCACAAGTGCCCTAACTCTCTGAAAACATATATGGGAAAATCTTGATGCATGTAATGCCAAATGGCACATTTAGTTCTTGCAAGAAAACAAATATTATAACCACAACCACAAGATAGATAGGTTTCTTGCTTTACATGAAAAGCCTACGTGAAGAAATAGAATTATGGTTGGACTTGGCGGTTGACATACACATATATGTATATATATTAGATTAGGTCTTGTATGTTTCTTCAATTATCTATATATATTTGGTGTGTGTATGTATATATTATATAGCTTTGTATACACTCTAGGTTGACACTACAACTGACTGGTGAAAGAAGCGGCAAGCTCCTCTCATTCTCAATATATATACAAACATATATATATACATATATATATATTATAAGTAATTAAGCTGTAGTTATAGGTTGCCCCATCTCCACTCAACCCTTTTTTTCTTAATCTTTGATTGTTTCTTTAGAAATTTAAACCATTTCTTTACCCAGAATCAAAAGCAGCCCTCTCATTTATTCTCCTACAAGTCTCCTATACAAATATGCACATCTCTCTCTCTATAAGCACAAACCCAATAAACTTAAGATCCAAGCAACCCTTAATTTCTCATTCATTTATTTATTAACTTACTCAACCTAATGTAACATATATATATGCTATGATCAAAATAACTCCAAATTAAAATTAATCCATTTCAATTTTTTTATAGGTATCTCTCTCTTTCTTGCTAGAAGATTAAGGATATGATCACTTGGTGTGGTGTGGTGTGGTGAGGTGGGGTGGGGTGGTGTCTCTTCAATATCATGCAAAAAAGGACTTGTTTATTAAAATGCTTTATTATAATAAACTAAAATAAAAAAAGTGAAAGAGAATATAATACCTTCCCAACCCACAAGAGGAACTGGCTTGAGGGGAGACAAACTTTAGAAGAGACAATTCCTTCTTTTATCTCTTTTTCACATTCTCTTCTTCTCCTCCTCCTCCTCTCTTGCTCTTTGGCTCTTCTTCTTCTTCTTCATAACATTGTTATTCTTCTTTTGTTCATTTTGGAGTGAGTACAGATCAAGAAACCACATAATATTACACAGTACTCTTGCTAGAGCTAGCTACTGTGTGCATGCATGGTATGGGCATAAGGACTTCATCAACATGACTAATTGGTGCAATGATGCAGATCAAGAAGCTGCAAGAACCTTGCCATCAGCTACTACTGCAGATATTAGTGTCATTTCTGCTTCAACAAATTCATCAACTACTAAAGATATTAGCATAGTAATTAAGTCTTGTCCTTCATGTGGTCACCAGATAAAATTCCAACAAGAACAGGTTAGTATATGTATTTGTATAGTTGCTCTGATAATATATGTTTCTTTTGATCCGCAATACCAACACCTCTGATGGTTTTGATATGATATGAATTCAAGCGCATTAAACCGCTTGGCCTGATGAGTGTTGATAGTTGCTCTTGATAATATTATTGTGTTGTTTACTTTGTTATATATTCATTGTGATGATCATGAATTTGATGATACATGAAAATTATTAGCAGAGTGGGTCAATTCATGACTTGCCGGGGCTACCGGCCGGAGTGAAGTTTGATCCAACAGATCAAGAGCTTCTTGAACATTTGGAAGGGAAGGTCAGGTCTGATGCACAAAAGCTCCATCCTCTAACTGATGAGTTCATCCCAACTCTTCAAGGAGAAAATGGAATTTGCTACACTCACCCTGAAAAATTGCCAGGTGAATATTGATTATGTTTGTTTATAATGTAGAGAACAATGATTCTCTTTAACTTGTTTTTGATAGATTTAGATTGGTGTTGATTATATATCAATAATATTGGATCTTTGGCAATGAAGTGGCATTTAATGCAAAAAAGTATATGAAATCCTTATGAGACATGTACTAGAATCTAATGTAGCATATATGGTCCTTAGGCTATAGATGAGGGAAAGAATATTAATCATCTATATTTAATCAAGCTCATTATTTTGATTGAATAGTTCCAACTTCCAACCAACTCATTATAGGGAGTCAGAACCCAACTCTAGAAAGCAACCCACCAACCAACCCTAACATTACAAGCCACTACCTAGGGTTGATCATATCTCAGCTTCAACATCAATCTTGGAGGACAATTACCTTATAAATATATGGTTAGGTAAGTGCACGATATAGTTGTTGTAAAAATATGACAATCCTAAACACACAAAAGATAAAACATCATAAAGATTATTTAAACGTACATTGAAAATGACATTAACAAATATTAAAACATGTTCGTAAACAATGTTTTGTACACTTATTTGTACAAAACAACTTAACTGTTTTAAAAAAATTCATTGTAAAAATAGCTTTTTTTTTCTCCTAACAAAAACACGTGTGTGATGAATCTGCTATGAATTTGGATTCTAAGTAAATAGTAATTAAGTCGTTAAATTTTGTATTTGCGATGGATATAATGTGATATTTGCATGTGCACTAAGTGTCACTTCTTTAATATCTCACAATCAAAACTTGACAAGTTTATTAATTATTTTTTCGTAAAACATGTTTTTGACATGCTCGATCACATTGCATTATTGAGACATGTTCACTAAACAATGTTATGTACACTTCTTTATGCACACCAACAAATTTGCTTAGTTGTTATGAAATTTTATGTTATAAAGAGTTTTTTTTTCTTTCTCAAAAACATGTGTACATATTTGGATAAGTAGCGGATAATAAGTTGTGAATTTTGTATTTGCAACGGATATTTGCGATAGTTTTGCATGTGCACTAGCCACTAAGTATCCATTCTTTTGATGTTTTACTAAATCAAAACTTGACAAGTTTATCAATTATTTTACGTGGAACATGTTTTTGATGCTCGATCTCTTTGCATTACGACCATGCATGCATGCAGGAGTAAACAAAGACGGCCAAATCCGCCACTTCTTTCACCGGCCATCAAAAGCCTACACCACCGGGACAAGAAAAAGAAGAAAGGTGCACACCGACACCGAAGGCGGAGAGACCCGGTGGCACAAGACCGGCAAGACCAGGCCGGTTCTGGTCTCCGGCAAGGTCAAGGGCTTCAAGAAGATTCTAGTGCTCTACACAAACTATGGGAAGCAAAGGAAGCCAGAGAAAACAAACTGGGTGATGCATCAGTACCACCTTGGCAACAATGAGGAAGAGAAAGATGGAGAGCTTGTGGTTTCAAAAGTGTTTTACCAAACACAGCCTAGACAGTGTGGCTCTTCAGTGCTCACCAAGGACTCAAAACTGAAAGGGCAAAATGGTCATAACCATCATCATCATCTTCACCACCATGAGAAGAACACTACAATTACAAGTACTGCCATTGCTGACTACTACAACTCTTCTTACATCTCTTTTGATCAAAGTGGCCAAAATAGACCAAACCCTACTCATCAACTCATCCCCCATTTTGCACTCAATGCCAATGGTGGGTCTTCTTTTATTCCTTGAGAATGTGATGAAATTTGGTGCATTATGGGAAAAAAGAGAGAGCTACTTGTTATAAATAAATTAATGTAGGAGATATAAGAATAAAGAGAGTTTCAATATTAATTGAAAAAGGCTAATTAATTAAGATTTAAGAGTCAGGTTCTTCTTCATGGGGAACTGAAGATCTGCAAGCTATACAACTTCTATTTTGTTATGTAATTTTTTTTTTATTATATTTTTTTGTTGTTGATGAGTAGTTGTTATCTTATGCACATACTTTGTACAAAGATGTGAAATTTTTCACATGGGTCATGAATGGACCCTTTTGATGTGGGAAGAGTGTTTAACTTAAAGAACTGTACAAAGATGACTCTTTAGTACTGTACTTAATAAGTACTACAATCAAATATGTTTTTATATATCTTTTCTCTTATAGCATTGTTCACTGTGTTTGTTTCTTTACAACTTCTGTAGAAATAAACAATATGTGCCATATATACACATTACTCTCATTGATCACATTTGGTTTGTATAAGTTGACAAGTTCTCCATATAAAAGCTCTAAAGTAATTAAATAAAACCCACTTTATCAATACTTAACAAAACCTGCACATATATATATGCTGCATGGAATAATCTGTAACTCCACTTCAGCCCCAAAAACAAAAATCAAACTAGCTAGCTGATGCTATTTGTTGAGGACAAGCCTCTCATATAGAGCAATGAGCTCTTTCTTCTTGGGATTCTTGAGCTCAAGCAACTGAGGACCAAAACCATGTTTTGTCAACTCTTGACATAGCTTCACCACTGTGAACTTGGTATAATTTTTTGAACTACTCCCTTGCTCTACCACTCTATCTTCATTTTCAGTGTAAGGCCCTAATGAATCCATACTGCATTGTTGCAGGGACATATTCCCCCTTGATCTATTTGTTCCTCTAGATGTTTCTTCATTGATTTCAGTATCTTGGACAGAATCTACATCGCTGTGAACTTCTGGCCTCGCACGCTTCCTGCAATAAGAAGCTGCGAGCTTAGCATTTGGAGTAGACATTCCTCTTGAAGAGAACAAAGATGACTCTTGCTGAAGTGAATTCAGTTCGTCTTGCGTAGATTGTAACTGCACAGATAGGAATTCTGCCTTGCTGTTTGCTTCTGCATGCGCTGCTCGTTCGTTCTCTAAAAGATTTGTAACGGTCTGTAGTGTGCTTCTCTGTTCATTGCTTGATTTCAATAGTGACTCCATATTTTCTTCGTCTTCTTTGATCCTTGCCTCTAGTAAAGCAACCTTATACATGGCATCTGCCTCGGACGCCTGGAACCTCTCCACTAGACCAACTAGCTCTGCTTTTTCTTTCATTAAGCTCTTGATTTGTCTTTGCGCCTTCTCAAGCTTTTCCAGTGCTTGCTGCTGAAAATCATATTTCTCGTTTTGAGTAGCAACCAGTTCTGCCCGAGCTCTATCAGCAAACTCAGTTGCTATCCCTAATTCCTTTTCCGCAGCTTCACATTTTTGACAGACTTCTTCGTACAGTTTGAACGTAGTGAGATACTCCTGCTCTTTTTTAGTTATCTCCTGTTCCAGTATCCCAACTTCTCTCTCAAATGATTGAGCAGTAGCTTCGACGCTTCTTAACTTGTCATCTAACTCTTTTATTTGCTGCTTTAAGGCTGACGTTTCTAGTTCACAGTTCTTCAACCTTGATTCAGCCACCTGCGATTACGAAATCATGAAAACATTACGCGTGTGGAGATAGAGAGCACAACAAAAATTTGAAACTCTTTGATAGATCTTTCTTCTCCATTAACAAATTTAAACTGGAACCACAGAAAGATAATGCTTGAAGAATGATAAGACAAGGAAACTCGCCTTCAACTCTGATCTCAATGAGGTCATATGTTGCTCAGCACACTCAAGCTTTGCTACCATGTCCTTGATTTCTTCTTCCTGCACATCCCAAAAAGACGAACATAATTTCCAATTGATTCTAAAACATTTAGTATAAGTAACACAACTAAATACCAGAGAGAGTTCACCTTTTTTGCCAAATTGCCAGAGAATTCTGCCACTATAGCATCTTCTCTAAGTTGTGCCTGCTTTTCTGACAATTCCTGCATTGTTGTCATCTTCTCCAGGGAAGCTTTGCTTTCTCTAACAGCATCGTCATACTTGCATTTCCACTGATTTGCCACCTCCTGAGCAGACTGAACTTCAGCAAAAGCAGAGGCAATTCTCGCTTCGGCAGTGCTGCTTGAGGACCTGAGTACTTCTATTTCAGCATTAACCAGGTCACTCTCAGCAGTTTTCTTATCATGCTTTCCTTTCCAGTGTAAAGATTCTTGTTTTGCACAATCCAGCTTTTCCATTAAAGTAGAACACCTCTCATCTAATGCCCTCAGAGCATCTTCTCTCAGTTGTGCCTGCTTATCTGAACATTCCTGCATTGTTGCTATCTTCTCAATAGCATCTTTGGCTTCTCTATCAGCATAATCGTACTTACATTTCCACTCCTTCGCATCCTCCTGAGCAGACATAACTTCATTTTGAGCAGCAGCAATTCTCGCTTCAGCTGTGCTGATTGTGGTCCTGAGAGCTGTTATCTCAGCATTCATTTGCTCCTCATCAGCAGTTTTCCTTAACAAAATCTCTTCATACTTTTCTTTACAGTTCAAAGATTCATGCTTTGAAAAATTCAACGTTTCCACCAAACTAGTACACCGCTCATCCAATGCTTTCATTGCATCTTCTCTAAGTTGTACCTGCTTCTCTGAGCATTCTTGCACGGTTGCAGCCTTCTCCAGAGCAGCTTTGGCTTCTCCAACAGCAACATCATACTTACATCTCCACTCTTTTGCCTCTTCTTGAGCAGACTTAACTTCTTCATGAGCAGTAGCTATTCTTGCTTCAGCTGTACTACTCATGGACCTCAGAACTGATATTTCATCACTAATCTGATCATCGGCTTTTTTCTTCAAGAAGAACATCTCTTCGTACTTTCTTTTCCAGTCTAAAGATTCCTGCTTGGCAGAATCTAGCATTTCCATTAAACTAGAACATCTATCCTTCGTTGAGCTGCAACTGTTTTCCAAGTTGGTTATACGGCTCATATAACTATCATTAAGCTTCTTCAAATCATCTATTGCTTCCTCGTAATGAACTTTATATTCAAGTTTGAACTTTTCACTTGCTTCCAGCTCTTTATTAAGTAATCCCACCTTCTCTTCCAGCGAGCAACATTTCAACATTAAGGCACTCTTTTCTGATACAGTTTTTTCAATCTGCTTCTTCACATGGTTGGATATGGGACCTTGCAAACTGCAATAAACAATGTTGCATGTAAGCATAGGCACACAAAATTTATGCCAAAGTTGTAGCAGTTAGGTGCACTAAATGATCAGAGACTTCAACAAAATAAACTATATAAAAAAATAAAATAAAAAAAAGCTGATCACGGACATAATTTTATAAGCTCACTTCTAAACGTGTATATGCCACATGCCCCTAGTTGAAACATTTACAAGCATACACCAATCAGATTGTGCAAAGAATGTTAATAAATTGAATCAAACCTTTGCCATAAGAAGGTTGCCAGCTTCTGCCATTTTACAGGTCCATGAGTTGATACTTCATATTCAGATAGTAAACCATCAAGAACCTGCACATAATAATCACGGAAACATGTAGACAGTATGACAAAGACAGATTATAGTACCAACTGCATGCTGCGATCAAGATATACAATCAACAATTATTTACAGCTTAGTGACCTCACCTAGAGAGAGTAACCATAAATTTTGGTTCAAATACTAAAAGAACACAGAAATGGTAGCTTATATTATCATCCATTTTTTTAATAAAAGGAAATGACTTCATGCAAATCCTAATTCCATACATGGGAATTTTACTTAAGCTGTCATGTTTGGAATAGAAGCAATTAACCAAAATGAAAGGGGTAAAGGAAAAGGAAAAAAGAAAAAAAAAAGAAGGCATAGCATATGGTAAATGTTTTACATTATACACAACACAATATTATGAAAGAAAAAAGAAACAGCACAAATAAAAAGTAATTACAGATACCCTGAGAACCCGATCAATGTTTTCATCAAGAACTTCGCAAGCTGCTTGCAACTTCTCAACCATGCTCTGAATAACAGTTGAACATTTTAAATTTCCCTCCAAAAAGACATTTCTTCTACAGTCCTGCATCAATGGTTGTTATCAATTATTAGAAAAACAAAATTAACATGTACATAACATGTAAAATTGTAAATGGCTAAAGCTGTCATTATGATCTTGAACTAGACCATACTATCTTAATTGGGTGAGTAGGCGTTCAAAATCAAACACCTTTACTTCCTTTCCATCTATCATTAGAAAATTTAAACCAGACCAGAAGCAAGCCGCAGAATCAACTTGCAACATCAATTGCAGATATAACTTCAGGCATCTTGAATCAATCATACCATATAGAAAAGCAAAATATTACAGAACTGCTGCACAAACGAAAACCATGTGATTTTGAACTGCTGATGTCTTGCAATCTTGCATGGTTTATTACCTCATATGCATTTTTCAAGAACTTTCGAAGAAGTTTTTCATATTTTTGTCTAGCTGAGCCAGCTCCAACAGCTCTTGCATTGAACACATCAATGGATTTTTCAAATGCTTCTTCATGTGCTTCTCTCAGGGAAATCTAACGTATACAACTAAATTAGAATAGTAGTAGTCATATCAAATATTAACAAGAATTAAGATAATACATTTTAAACATACTTCCTCGGCAAGTTTTGTATGGTCAAAAGCAGACATATACGTTTCGATAGCCGCATCATATGCCCTCCTACATTCTGCTTCCTCTACACTCTGATCAAAGCAAAAACAACTTATGTTAGTGATTATATCTGTTACTTTGACTACTGTGCCAAAAATGCAATATCCATAATCAACTAATTGTCATCACCCAAAGCTCCGATGAGCGTGGTTTGTTCATACACCTGCAATTTCCTAAAGTAGCTTGTTCGAGTTACAAGTACAACTGAAAAGCTTCTACTTTTTTATTCGTGTGAACAACTGTCCAATAGATTTGCTTCCATCAATCTATGGTTCATGATATTACATTGAAAGCAATTGAAAAAGAAGAAGAATAAGGCTTAAAATTGAAATCACTGGCAGGACACACACACTCAAAGGTAAACAAAAAGTTTAGACCAGCAACTACCTGCAATGATGCAGAAATAGTAGGTACCACACCACTATTAAGTGCATCCAGGAAACTTTTTGTAATACCAGCAAGTATAGGCCCTGTCATCAATGTGCCTTCCACTTGCTTGGGCTTGGTTCTCTCAAAAACATATTTTCTTAATTCATCAATCCCAGATTGAAATTCTGGGACAAGTTTCTGCATCTGAAAAAGCATGTGATATTCTCCGTAATTAAGGTGAGGGACTATGCTAAAAGGCCTGTCCCAAAACAGAAATTTGCATCCAAATGCAAACTGAGGCTGAGAGCTTACCGAAATTCGTTCAAAACATTGATATTCATTTTCACTGTCCAAAGGGTGAACTAGGGTGAAGCATTTTCGATCTGGAAATAGAGCTCGAATGGACTCCCGAGTCTGTTTGATATTTAGTTTCAAGTAAATTGGGAATCACTATAGAGCATACAAGCCTATAGAGATTACAAAGCTCAGTAAATTGAAAAATATATCCTACTCAACCAGAGGAACAAAGCGTACACAAGACATAAAAACTACAGATAAAAAGCAGCGCAATTAATGAGACTCCCACCAATGTGAGGTTAGGGGAAGGTCAGTTGTGAATGTAGTCTTTGCCTCCTTTCGCAAAGAGCTTGTTTAACTAATCCAAACTTGTGACCTCAAGGTAACAAAACAACAACCGTACCGTTGCACAACAAATAGTTAACCAAATATATATTAATGGAGTAATTAGCCAATATAATGCAAGTATTGGCTGACAAATAATAGATAATAAATAACGTTGATTAACGATAGCGAATGGAAGAAAGTCAGTGGAGTCATTTTGTGATGCATTGATCACTACTACCATACTCAAATTCACCAAATTATAATGTTAATTTGGCACATGCTATTGTATTTTAAAAGTACCTCATTACTGGTAGCTATATCTTCTCCGCCATCCTGTACTGACCTTAAGGCTAACTCAAGATAATCAGAAGGTATTATTTTCCTGTTGTCTTCAACCAAGTCCAAGAAGAAATCCTGAATGGGGCAAGTTATGATGATTTAGCAAGTATTAAACTGTTTTATCATTGTGTTTGTAAATAGCAAATGCCAAAAAAAAAAACTTGATGAAAACCAACCCTTAGAAGCCAAACGAAAGTAGGGGAGAACTCTCCAAGCTCAGACATTGTGTCCTTTCCCTCAAGGGATCTAATTTGAATATGCTTGGTCATTGCAGTGACAAAAGAAAGACGATCAAGAGCAACCTTATCAATGCCACCTATCTGAACGGGAGAAAAGAAACATGAAGCACACTATATATCTTCCGGACTTGAAAAAAAAAAATTGTAACTATGTGATAAGATGTTAAAGAAACGGAGATATGTTGACCTGATTGTAGATAAGCATGCTTGATAAGAAGACAGCCATGCAAAATATCTGTGCGCTAGATTTTCCCTATACAAGAATCAATTAATCAGAAACAAATCAGTAGAGCATATATCACTCTAAATTCATGAAGTCAAAGATGTCATTATGGTAGACGGATACTAAGAGAATGTACAATGAGAGGCTATAGTTCGAACTTTAACACCTTCACGTAGATATCTCACATGATGATATCTCAAACAATAGAGGAGGAAAAAGGTAAAAAAGAAGCTTTACAAATGATATTTGCTTCTTTTTTTCATAAATAAAAGGGGTCTAGAAGAAAGGATAAAAATAAACAAACGCATGAATTGGAGTTAACAAAGATAGTACTGAATTTTTTTTTTGCAAAGTGAGAAGGGACCTCCTCATTCATTTGACCACTCAAAAATAAACAAAAATAAAATAAAAAAACACAACAGAATATCGCTAAGTTCATTTATATAATAAAACTGAAGACCCAAACCATTTGATCAGAAGCACCAATTCCTTCACTATCCAACAGTAGAAGATTATATTTAGTTCCATCAAAAGCGGTTCTCTCAAACGGTGTACTCCACATCCAGAGCCCTTTGGTGCATGGTCGTTGGGTTGATGCGACTCGGAAACCACTATTCCTGCCAAGAAGCTGCAACACAAATTACGTGATTATCACACACGTAATGACCACTTCAAGCGAGAAAAACCATTCACTGAATCAATCAATCCCGCGTATGAAGTAATTGGAGTAGCAAAACAAAATTAAATGTTAAACCTTGAACTGAAAAATGCAACCAACTAGAGAATGCAGAAACCATACTTTCAAAATGCCAACTTTCACAATACTCATCAATGGATCTCTCAAAAGAAAAATAAAATAAGAACCAACACAATACTACAGTAACTTCAAGCAATGTGATATGAACAAAATTCAAAGTAACCAACAATTGATGAACCCTAATATCAAATAAAAAAAATATCAAATACACAATGAACTTTTTTTACCAGGTTGAGTAGGAAGCTCTTGCCATGAGAGGCAGGGCCACAAACAGAGACAACAGCAATGGGTCCCTTGATTTGGTTTAGGGCATCAATAGCTTCAGAATCAACATTGAATTGAGCATTGTGGTGGGAGTAGTAGACAAGAGGGATGGGCCTTCCACTTCCATTGTGTTCATCGTTTGCTTCCAAATTGTACGGAGAAGCGTCGCTTTCCATTTGCATGTGCAACTCTTTAGGATTGTTCCTCTGCAAATATCAAGTGTCTTAGGGTTGGTTGTATTCGAACAGGCCTAGGAGTTGGGTTGATCATTTATATCGGGATCGATCAAAATCATGAACAAAAGTTGTTTAAAAACGAGAGCCCAAAGCTACGCACATTACTAAAAAATCATCAATGGTTTTGTCATTTGTGAGCAGACTTGCTTGTAAAACCCCAGTTTACGACCACCTTCGCATCGATTGTGTTGTGGTCTCTTTAAATTCTCTCCTTTTCAAATTCGTTTAATTAGATAGATAGACCGTGCGATGCACGGATAAACACAATTTTATCAAACAATTTCGAATTTTTGTTTTCTAAAGGCAAATTTTGATGACCAAATGGCTACGACAAAATCATCAAACAAAACAAACAATTCAATTAATTGAAAATTTAAAGAAAATTTTGAATTAAAAAAAATTAATCAACTATATTGAGTGAAGCTTTTTTAGATTTTAAAAAAATGTTCCGACTTATATTATATAATAAAATTGAATTATATACTAAAATATATTATAATGCCTTATTTTATTGATCCACAAACGCATTAATGTAATCATTAGGAATTGGATGCTCTACCTACAAAACTCTCATTTGATTCCCATATAAAAAAAGAAAAAAAGAAAACCCCTCATTTGAAAGGACACAGCAGAGGATAATAGATTTCTTTTTACTTTTTCTTTTTTTGTAAAATTATCATAATATATATTTGTTCTTGTAATATGTCTCGGTTAAGCATAGGAAAGTATAGAAAAAAAAATGATGCAATTTTTTATTTAATATAAAATTATAAATAATTATGTGAAGTAAGAAGTTGTTACAAATAGACAGAATAAATAAAATGAAGGTGGAATTAGTTGGAGATATAATCATTAAATTGGTAAGGGATAAAGAAATGGATGAAAAAAAAGCGATAAGTAAAATTTACCATAATAATAATAGTAAAATCACTTGGAACTAAATTAAACTACATAAGTAAAATGATGAAATAAAATAGAAACAACCTTAAATAGCAAATACATATTTTCCAATACTTTGAAGACCTCCTACGCATCCATAACTTTTATTGTAATTGATCTGTTGCAGCACGACTTATGTGTCTCTTTTCATTCTTCTTTCATTACCATTGTATTCTTTATTCAAAGCAAACCAAGGTGACTGTCCCATGATCTCATTTCTCTTTGGTAAACAAATCCTCAAACTCACAATTAAAATTTTCTACATCGTCCGGGGAGTTGCCCCAATGTTCAGAGAATAGCAACTAATCATTACTATTTAATGCATTAATGCAATCCATATTGTCTCTTAGTCCATAAGCAAACTGAAAAAAGAAAATGCATATGAGTGATTTTGAAAGATAATTAGAAAGAAAAAAAAACAAATGATATAATATACACGTAAAAGTAAATTTAGTGAAATTGGAGCTTACCAGTTTTATTGAAAACATAATACTCTTGATCAGTTCTTCATTTTTATCTTAACTTGTGAAGATCGAATCAACTCAAAATCAATTTGTTTATAAAGAATTGGTGAGGAATGACTAAATGGCTGATGATATAGCAGTTAAATATAGAAGTTTATTATGTTAGTGAATGGTAAATGGTGACCGCTACC
>JAYMTK010001276.1:0-16956 GCA_036897405.1 Pelargonium myrrhifolium | reverse complement strand
AATTAAAAAATTAATAAAAAATTAACAGTTTGTTTAGTGAGATTTTACTGTAGGTACTACATTTGGTCGAAAATAAAAATATAGGTACCAATTCTGGTAAAATAAAACATTGGGTACTAGATTTAGTTTCGCGCATAAGTTTGGGTACCAAAAGTACATACAACCCCTTATTCTATAAATGGATTAAATAGTTTAGGGTAAATTACGATTTCCTACCCTCAAAGGTTCGCTTGTGACGATTTCTTACCCTTAAGTTTGAATGAGATTTTCCACTACCATGAAGTTTCAAAATAGAGACAAAAAACCCATTTGTCATAACTCCGTCAGTTTAGTTGATAAAAAGGCGAAAATAACCCTAAGGAAGTCTTTAAGTTGTGTCAATTAACTATCATGTGTAGCTTTACTTAAAATATTTCACTACCCTATTTAGTTTAAGTTGTGACAAGTCACTAACCTGTGTAACTTTACTTAAAACATTTTCTTGGGGATATTTTCGTCTTTTCATCAACTAAACTGACGAAGTTATGACGGAGTGGTTTTTTTGTCTCTATTTTGAAACTTCAGGGTAGTGGAAAATCTCATTCAAACTTAAGGGTAGGAAATCGTCACAAGCGAAACTTTGAGGGTAGAAAATCGTAATTTACCCAATAGTTTATGATGAAATAAAGTTATGAAGAAATTAAAGTAGTTATTGAATACAACTCGCTGACATTTTCACTAAGATTCTGTGCTTATCTAATGGATGGATAGATTGTTTTAGCTGTGCATGAGACCAAAAAATCACAACACAAACCAACCCACAAAAAAGATTCTTTTATTTGTTAACAGTCAACCGTGGTTTACAATGTTTAAGGGCCACCAATTTTGATTTTCGCACATGGCCCTCAAAATTCTTGAGACGGCCCTGAAAAAGAACAGAAGCTCTAGATTTGAATCGTCGTAAGAAACTTGACATTGTATATCTCAATAGAAATAGAGCTAGGATTGAAGTAAAGCTTAAACATGCACTTCTTTGGATGATGATGATAAAGAAAGACATGCTAATTTGTTAGAAACAAAATCATTAATGGATTTAATGTTATCGATTGTGAAGAGAAGAGACAATGTGTCACATGGCTTAACCGGATACATAAATAAATAAACGATAAGAGCAAGATCAATGAGAAAGAAATTTGTTGACCATTTTTCGCCCGGTTGACAGAGTCACGTGTCTATCTATTATGGCCGGAATTTTTTTGATTTTTTATGTCTCATCAAAAGTAATCGCACGGGCTATTCCCTCTTATGTAATAGGAGCGTATCTTCTTCTAGTTTCCATATGTAATAAAGTTGAATCAATTTTGAATTCTTTTTGGTGGGGCTCTGGTGGTTGTAACCTGAGTGGTTTACATTAGAATATGTAGAAGTCTTTATGCGAAAACAAGCTTGCGGGTGGCTTAGGCTTTCAACGAATCCACGAATACGTAGAAGTCTAGTATCTAATCTTTTATTTTACCAGATTTGGTACCCATATTTTTATTTTCTACCAAACCGTCAAATCTCACTAACGGAACCGTTAATTTTTTATTAATTTTCAAATTTCCATGTAAGCAATTTAACGGTTCTGTTAGTGAAATTTGACGGTAGGTACTAGATTTGGTAGAAAATAAAAATGTGGGTACTAACTTTGATAAAATAAAAAATTGGGTACTAGATTTAGTTTCACGCATAAGTTTGAGAACCAAAAGTACATGTAACCTAAAAAAGAAACAAGGAAAACTAGTTAGAGAGTAGAATTGTCAAAGAAGTAGTCCCTGTTATGGGTTAATTTAGTTGCACATGCAAATCCAAACAGTAATCAATGCCTTAAGTCTTGAGATTCACACTCTCTTTGGTCCACTTCTTACCTGAGTTTAGGGTTTGAATCATGACTTTCTCAAAATTTATTTTCAGACAAACTCTCCAAAATCTGATATGCATCTCTATCACTTCATTAATAACTGCTTTGCCCAACCAGACAAATAAAATAAAATAAAATAAAATAATAATAAATAAACAAATTTTGCTTACTCAATTCATTCACTCACCAATATTCAATGTTTGAGAAGGATTGGAATGAGTGGGATCCACAAGAGATCTCATATTTACCAAATTACTTGTTTGTTTATTCTGCTTCTTAAAAATGGTTAAAGAACAGCTATTCTTGTTGTCTTTGCCTCTGTGAGTGATGCATCTTAAAACACCTACCACACCCAACAGTGACAGCCTTAACACTTTCTCAGACACCAAACCTTTTCTCTTTTATTTTCATTCTCTTTTTTGCCATAATGATTTCTCTGTAAGTTGTTAGCGAAGCCATTGCTGATTCCTTAATCAAAACTATGCTGAAGGTGGTGGTACTGCGAAAGGTGCTAACTTGCGCCATATGCTCAATATCCTTGGTGGCTCTGCTCTATGTCCATGTCTCTCCTTCTTCTCAGCTCCTCAAGTTCACCGATCCCTACACACTCCCAACGGTAAATAGTCCCTTTTCATCATTATTTCTGCATATACGCTTCAATTTGTTTTATGGGTTTTATGAATTTTTGCTTTTTGTGATGGGTTTATGAAGATGGAGAAATAAAGTTTTCAGCTTTGAATGTTTCACTGACTTAAAACTGTTTACTATATATATGGGGTGTTGATTATTCATTGACTGGATCAATGGGTTCTTGGGTTTTCAATTATTTTATTGCTATTTGAGTTTTGGGTTTTATGAATTTTTGTTTTTTTTATGATGGGTGTATGAAGATAGAGAAATAAAGTTTTCAGCTTTGAATGTTTCACTGACTTAAAAACTGTTTACTATTTATGGGGTGTTGATTATTCATTGACTGGATCAATGGGTTCTTGGGTTTTGAATTATTTTCTTGCTATTTGAGTTTTGGGTTTTTAAGTGATAGGGATTGTGGTGGTAAAGTGGTGTTTTTTATTTTCTGTTTACTCATGGGTTAGGTTTTGGATTTGTGGCAGCATACTGGCAGCAAAACTGAGCAAAGCTGGATGCAAGAGCTTGTTCCCCCTAATATGCCCAAAGCTCCCCTCCCTTCTCCCAAGGTTCGGTGTTTTCACTCAATTGGGTTTATGGTTTTGCCCTGTGAGCTCTCTCTGTTTGGCTTCTTAGAAAATGTAGGGAAAAGGGGAGGGGAAATGTTGTGACCCCTCGAGTTTGTAGTTTTGTTGGGTTTGGGTGTTTGTGTTGATTCAAGTAGCCATGGTTCTTTCATGTTTTCACTCCTTTAGATTTGACAGTTGGATGGCTCGAGTAGGAGTGCGGATTATGACAAGCTATGGAAGGCTCCATCAAATCGTGATTTTGTGCCCTGTGTAGCTCCTACTCCTAATCATACATGTAACAACACTATAATTTATCGTTATATTTTGTATACATCTATGAAATCCATGTGAGCTTAAGCGTACTCTATTTCTGATTCAGCTCCAGCAGAGTCGGAAGGTTACCTTTTAGTTCATACAAATGGCGGGCTCAACCAAATGCGCGCTGGGGTCCGTACTTACTCTCATTCTCTGTAATGTTTAATATCATTATCAATTAATATTCACCATGTATGCTTTGTCAACAGCTTTAGGAAGTGTTTTGTCCTTCTAAAATTAGGGTAAAGCCGCATTCAGAGTGGTAATTGATGAGTTTGAAAGGCTAAAAATGGGGCATTACAATGTGTTGTCCCCTATAATTCTTTTTCTTGAAGTGGGTGATATATGTCCCACATTGGATCAAATAAAGTAAAAAGACTACTCCTTTTGTCCCAAAATGAGTGTCTTGTTTCTTTTTATAGTAAGTTAGTTATGCACGAATTGTCAATAATATCCTTATAAAAAGTTAGTTAACATCTCTCAACACATGATCATGAGGATATAATAGTAAACATACCACACTAACTTCTCCTTAATTTTTCTCAAAATAGAAAGGACACTCATTTTGGGACGGAGGGAGTAATATATAATGGTGTAAGTGAAACTCTACTAATAAGGTTAATCTTTTAGTAGTGAAAGCCCAAGCCATTATGTGTAGCCTATAATGAAATTTCAGTGTTCAAATACGATTTCCTTTACTTTTCACGGCCTTTAGTCGGTACCACATGATGTAGTCCTCTCTATCTCAATGCTAGTTAAATAACTTTTCTTATGAATTTATCGTTGGTAGAGGGATACATGAATAAAGTTCGAGGTTTTATGGTATGATATCTCAACGCTACCTCATGGTGGCAGTCTTTAGTAATCAGGCAACTAGATGAGTCCAAAATTATAGAAGTCAACTTTTGTATCCAAATTTTCTAGACACCATTTTGAAGTTAAGATCACAATCACTATCATCCGTATCATCGGACATCACCATTTCTTCCTGCCACCACAGAGCGAAAAAAGAAGTTAAACTTGTATGTTAAGTTAGGCCTCAATACTCAAGAGGTTATTTAGCAAATCGAAACCCCTTTGTCTTCTTGGAAGAAAAAAAAAAGGAAAAACAAAAGACGAAAACATGATTTTGCATCTTTTTAGCTCCGAATCGTGAATCGTATCGCGAGTCAGGTAAAATTCAAGTCCCCCAAAGATACAAACATGATTTTGTATCTTTTGGCTCTGAACCGTGAATCATATCGCGAATCACTATATTTGACAACCATGTGCATTACTATATTATGCCTCGAGTGCGACTAATACCTCTCTTTTACCAATTGAATAGAAGTAAAAAAAATAATGCTTTTCTTCATCACCCATGTGATACTTAGTGTGCAAGACCTGACTAACGCAATCTCTTGTTTCCGGTGATTGTAGCTTTGTCTTTTTTTTTTCTTCCTCCAAACTGAATTCCTTAAATGCAGGATTATATTATAAAACGATTTAGATGCCTTCTCTCCATGATTTCTGTACTTTCTGAAGAATAATATATGCCGGCTATTGGAGCTGAATATTTTTCAATTGCAGATATGTGATATGGTAGCTGTAGCACGTATCATAAATGCAACGCTCGTGGTTCCGGAACTTGATAAACATTCATTTTGGAATGATTCTAGGTACCGCTCTTCTACCTTATATTATAGCTATCATCTCTTATTGTGAGTGACTCAAAGTTGTGAGTGCTTAATGTGTTAGCTTATTTCATTTTATCTGTACCTGCAGCAACTTCTCAGATGTTTTTGATGAAGATTACTTCATCAATGCTCTGGCTAATGACGTCAAAATCATAAAAAAGCTTCCAAAGCTACTGTTAACTGCTACCAGAGCGGTTAAGCATTTCAAGAGCTGGTCTGGTATGGATTATTACCGAGATGACATAGCTAGAATGTGGGAAGATTATCGGGTATGCTAATTGGAATGCTTCCATATCACTTACTGGTCTGTACCATATTTTGATGGTGCTCATGTTGTGATCATCTACATATTTGATAGGTTATTCGAGCTGCCAAGTCTGACTCTCGCTTAGCAAATAACAATCTTCCTCCAGATATTCAAAAGCTACGCTGCCGTGCTTGTTATCAAGCCCTCCGTTTTGCTCCTCGAATTGAAGAAATGGGAAAGGTGAAGAACTACCTTTTTGCATCTGATTGCAGGTGGTGGATCTATATTGAGAGACATGCAAATGATTTTCTCATAACGGTTTTATTACATCTTGTAGATGCTGGTGGAACGGATGAGGAACTATGGTCCTTACATTGCTCTGCACTTACGTTATGAGAAAGACATGCTTGCATTTAGTGGATGCACTCATGATTTATCTCCTGAGGAAGCTGAGGAACTTCGAACAATTAGGTATGGGATTTTCAATGTGGCATGATATGTTCAATGTTGTCAAACTAATGGTTCTTTATGTGATCTCACGAACATCCTATTGTATATATACATGATCAATCACATCTAACAATAATTTGTTTGTGGACTTTTAGATCCAACACCGTACAGTGGAAAGGAGAAGACATTGATCCCGAGGAAAAGAGATCCAAAGGGCTCTGCCCCTTGACTCCAAAGGAAGTCGGAATGTTTCTTACTGCTCTTGGCTACCCATCAAACACCCCTATATATATTGCTGCAGGAGAGATATACGGGGGTGATACTCGTATGGAGGATTTCCATTCTCGCTTTCCCATGATAATGAGCAAGGTATGGATATGATGAATTACTTTACTCTGCCCATTATTTGTTTACCCCCTATAAAGCAAGTAGAACGAGCATTAATCTAATCAACTAGTGGATATGTCTGTCATCAATATGGAGGCTTATGTTAAACATGTTCAAATTTGAATTAGGAAAGAACGCTCGACTACGTAGAAGACAAAAAAGTGTATTATTTTATAGGCAATACCAATAACACCTTAAGAGAGGTTCGAACCTGAGACCTCGAGGGGACCAAGTGCCTTAAATTGCTTGCCCCAATGGTTGTTGAATCGGGAGAGGATTTTGTGAATCGTGAATAGGATCGGATGGGAAGATTCAAACATATATGTATAATAATTTTAGAGGATAAATATACCAATAATTATGAAGAAGAAAAATAATTTCTACTAAGATGAGGGTCCGAAATATGAGTCCAAGCCTGCTGCAAATATGATGACCACCATGTAACTCTCAGGTTATAATTTAGGTTTAAGTCTCTAATATGTTAGTCTCCTATTTATAAAGAAGCGGAAATCGCTTCATCTTCTTTACAGAAATCAGAAAAAAAACAAATAAAAAATTTCAAAGTTCATGGGTTGGGCTTCTTCAAAACGTTCCATATTCTGAACGGTTGAATCCGGATTCATGTCATTCGAAGATCCAAATATGGTTTTGAATCTTTTAACCTCCAAATCGTGAATCGTATCGGGAATTGGGATTTTCAACGACCATGGTTGTTGGTGACAAAAAGTATTATCATCAAATATATGATGCAGTATCTTAATAACAGCACCAAAACTATGGCAATGTGTGGCATTTATAGGTTGGTTTGTGAATCTGGACTATGATTGGGTGGACTATGGCTAAAATTCATATCATAGGTATGGTATGGTTTTCAAAGAGCATATATGAAAAGTATTGTGTCTTGTCGGTAAATTTATTTATGAACTTAATCCGAGTGGAAGAATAAACTTATATGAAAAGTAAGGCTTCCGAAGGCTATATTATTATTATTATCAACAATAACCACCATATCCTTGATATAGACATGATACAATAGTCAGTTTACTTAAGATATCAAGATATGTTCTATCTACGAGCACTGTTTTACTTTTGTGAATCCAATGTTGATAAGAATCTTCAACAAACGGGTCTTCTCGTGCTCAATCTATGATTCAGTTCTTACTTTAACAGATACTCGTATCAATTGTTTTTTCTTTACAAATAATTTTTTTTTGCTCCACTGCCATTTTAGAAGCTAAACATGCTATTGGTGCAGCGAAGGTGTATCACCTATTTAGCAATATCTTAGAAAATGGATTCCTCATGCTGTCATGTAACCCAATATAATCGTAAATGAATATCAACAGGAGTTGAAAACTCTCGTACTTTATGTAATTATTCAGAAGCATATATTACTACAACAACATCAACCAAGCCAATGAAGTCATTCCCCAAACAAAGATGGGGTTGGCTACATGAATCTATAGCATAACGTCTTGGAATCTTCTACTTGAATTCTTCTCCTACACTCTATCCCATCATCCTATTTCCTCCGTTATATCACATTTCTTGTTATTTCTTTCCATAACTACTACCAAAAATTCTAAACCACCAAGTCTTAACATTTTATTGAAAAAGTTTGGTTGCTGGAGGGTTGTTCAGCCCGAGCTTATGTGTTCTCAGCATTTTATTGTTGATGACTAGCATCTGATTCACATCTTATTAATAGTTTGTGCAGGAAAAATTGACATCCGTTGAGGAGCTTGAGCCTTTTATAAATCACGCTTCTCAATTAGCTGCCCTTGACTACATTGTATCTGTTGAGAGCGATGTATTTATTCCGTCATACTCTGGGAACATGGCGAGGGCAGTTGAAGGTCATCGTCGTTTTCTAGGACATAGGAGAACGATATCTCCAGACAGGCAAGTTTCTTGGTGAAACACAGTTCTATGTCCATTGAATGATGGTTTCTGTCTGTTGTTCATACTGTAATAATCATTGTGTTTGTCTTGAGGTCTTTTTGTTTCTCCATCTGTTATACATCAGGAAATTCCTTGTTCGTCAGTTCGACAAAATTGAGTCGGGCACAATGAAAGAAGGCAAAAGTTTTGCAAATCGAGTCGTTGAAGTGCACAAAAAGAGGTATGTAATTGCGGAATACTTTTTGCCTATAGACGTCAAAGTAAACAAGCGTGTGTGTCACATTTTATGGACACTGATATTGGCTCTTAGGGTTGGATTTTGTTATTCAATCCCAATGGTTCTCTAAGGAGTATTATCGGACTAAAATGGTAAACTTGTTAAATTATTTAGATATCCGTAAGTCTACCCACCATTTTGAGCCCGACACAGAACGTGACAACCTATCTGAAGCATAAGTCACCTGATTCGCAAACCTACTAACAAAACGAAAATCTATACTAGCAAACTCTTCAACAAGATTCAAAATATCGCCATAGTCAAACCGAAGGCACTGTTATCCTCCCCCTCGGAAACGAGACGAGAGCACTTTCCTCTAAGAAATTCCTATCTACTAAGTAGTATAATCGAAGTATTAGGTTTTTATATCTATACAAGTCGCCAAAAGTTAAATAAAAGCAAACAACGTGTCTAGCTGTTGTTTATATCATTTGCTTAAGTGACACTATTTTATTAGATGTGTAAGAGTTTTTGGAGATCTAGAAGTGTTACCAAAAAAAAAGCCGTAATTCTCATAATGTAAATTAGATACGCTTTTATTAGAATATTGGATATAGAGATTTGAAATGATGATTAGGCATTGAACCATGGAGCCCTTCAGTGTCATCTGCCTAACTCAGGTTTCTTTAATAATATACCATATATGCTTTTTCTATAGACTTGTTGCTCCATAGTCCATGAAAACATGATCACTTATTTTGGGTGGATTCATTAAAAAAATAAAAAAATTGAGCATATAATGGGTTTTATTAGTCTAATTTCAACTCGATGGATTACGTTAACACTTTTTTTTTTTTTCCTCACGTGCAAGTTAGATAACACAAAGGATCCCTATATGTGGATCAAAAACGGAGGCACGAGTCACTAAACTCAAACAGACGCAGCTCTGACACCAAGTGAAACTCAACTCCAATCCAAAAACATAAAATCATAGATGAAAGGCCTAACATGTAAATCAAGTGACGACGGACTTTAGATTTTTTCAATAAGAGATACATTAACACTTTGCTTCGGGTGATCATTTTTTGTGGGTTTGGTGAACCAGTGACCAAATTCTATGTGAAATCATAAGAATGTAGTTTTCTCTTTCCTTGAATCCAGTTTGTTTTTACCTTTCGGTTGTACAAAAATAAACTATCGTTAACTTCTCATGCCATAAGCCGGAAAAAAAAGTTCATTGAAACTTTTTCATTATTGCATAAGTCATCTAAAAGTTACGTGAAAGCAAACAACATATCTAACTTTTATCTTTATCGTTTGCTTATGTGACACTCTTTTATTTAACGTGTAAGAACTTTTGAATGTGAAGAAATGTTACCAAACAAGTTCTTAGTCCATAGAAACATGTTGGTCTACTTTTTACAAGTGGAGCACTAAGTGGATTTTACTAGTCTATATTTAGTGGATTTGGCATGTTAAGTCCACAAGGGTGACTTTTCTTTTGGCGTGTTTAGTGATCCTGTGACCAAATTCAACGTAAAATCATAAGAATCTAGAAGAAAAGGGAGTGTAGTTTTTTAAAGTAAATTAGTACATATATTTTATATTCAGCGACTTATTATATATATAGTGCCACAACAATGACAGAAGTATCAACTACTTGTCCTCACATATGGATTCTATACTCGTGTTTTCTTCGTCTTTCTACTTGTTCTATCTTATTCTCACTCTTTCTTTTTGCTTTCACTCAGCCTCTTATGCAATTCTCAGCAATGAGACCGATCGCTTGGCCTTGCTTGCCTTCAAGGCTAGCATTACTGATGATCCTCTTGGGGCATTGAGCTCATGGAACAACTCCATCCATTTCTGCGAGTGGAATGGCATTACATGTGGTCGTAGGCACCAAAGAGTCACTGTAATAGACCTACGATCACGTAAACTGGCTGGGTCGATATCTCCGTGCATTGGAAATTTAAGCTTCCTCACAGAAGTTTATCTCCAAAACAACAGCTTGAGCAGTGAAATTCCTCCTGAGGTAGGTCGCTTGCGTAGGTTACAATTTTTGGGCCTTCATTTTAATTATCTAGTAGGAGATATCCCGGCCAACTTATCAAGCTGCCACAATCTCAACAAGCTCTATTTAGGTGCAAATAAGCTCAGAGGAAAACTGCCACCGGATCTTGGCTCATTGAATAAACTCCAGGTACTATATATTACTGAAAATAATCTAATAGGCTCTGTCCCCCCGTCTTATGGAAACATGTCTTCTCTTGTATCGTTCCTTATAAAGGGAACTCTTGTGAGTGGGACTATTCCCTCAACTCTTGGCAATCTAAAAAACCTCGGACTTTTTGCAATAGGTTATAACAGGTTTGAGGGTACCATTCCTCCATCAATTTTAAATATCTCCTCTATGCATACTTTTGATGTGGGAGGAAACAAACACCATGGGAGTTTTCCCTCAGATATGTTCACCTATTTTCCACACCTCACCTTCTTTAGCATAGCAGATAACTCATTCACCGGTTCTATTCCTTCATCAATATCCAATGCCTCGCATTTTGAGCATTTGTATATGTCTGAAAACAATCTTACCGGAAAAGTGCCAAATTTGGAGAAACTTCACAAGCTCCGAAGGCTCAGTGTTGGCCGAAATTCTTTGGGATTTGGGGAAGCAGATGATCTGAGCTTTCTGCCCTCTCTCAACAATGCCACAAATTTAAAAACGTTTCAAATAACTTCGAACAATTTGGGTGGAGTAATTCCAGAATCTATCACCAACTTGTCAAGAATACTAAGTGTGCTCGCAGTAGATGGTAATCAAATAGTAGGAACAATTCCAACGGGTATAGGTAACCTCAAAAGCTTGGAAGTTTTGGCAATATCAAGAAACCGGCTCTCGGGTAGCATTCCAAAAGAAATCGGTAATCTTCAAAAGCTACGATATTTGTATTTAGGTGGAAATGAATTGACAGGCAACATTCCATCTTCGATCGGTAATTTAAACTACTTGATACAATTAGAATTGTTGATCAATAAGCTTCGGGGCAGCATACCGCCAAGTTTAGGCAATTGCACGAGTTTGTTGTCATTGAGTATTGCTGATAATAATATCAATGGTACCATTCCTCCGCAACTTTTCAATATCTCATCTTTAGCCATTCTACTCGACTTGTCTGCTAATCATTTGACTGGTGGCTTACCTTATGAAGTGGGAAATCTGAAAAAACTAGCCGCATTGTATGTTTCTGGAAATAGATTATCAGGAGGAATTCCTGGCAGTCTTGGAAGTTGTGTGAGTTTGGAGCTATTAAGTATGAATAAAAATTACTTTCATGGCACCATTCCTTCATCATTAAGCTCTTTACGAGGTCTAGACTCTTTGGATTTGTCTCACAATAATTTGTCGGGTCAAATTCCAACGTTTTTAGAAGATCTGACGTTACTGAATCATCTTAACCTTTCTTTCAATAATTTTGTTGGGATGGTACCTAAAGATGGGGTCTTCAAGAACACAAGTGCGGTTTCAGTTGAAGGTAACAACGAGCTATGCGGAGGAATTCCAGAGTTTCATTTACAGAAGTGCAAGCTCGGTGGGAGTGCCAAGAACAAGAGACTGCGTCATAGTCTGAAAATCATAATCTCTACCTTTTTGGTATTTGTTGGAGTTGTTGTGATAGTTACTGCTTCAATTCTCTTTTGGTTACAAAAGAAAAGTAAAAAGACTGCTTCAACCACTTCAGAGAAGTCTCTATTGCAGGTGTCATACCAAACACTTTTCAAAGCTACTGATGGGTTCTCTTCATCACATTTGATTGGTAACGGCAGTTTTGGTTCTGTGTACAAAGGAACTCTTGATGACGAGAGAGTAGTGGCGGTTAAGGTATTTCACCTTCAGCGGCGGGGAGCTTTTAAGAGTTTCATTGCTGAGTGTGAGGCAATGAGAAATATCAGACATCGCAATCTTGTTAAGGTAATTACGGCATGTTCGAGTATTGATATTCATGCCAATGATTTCAAGGCACTTGTCTACGAGTTTATGGAAAACGGGAGTCTGGAGGAGTGGTTGCATCCTGCACTTGTATCAAGTGTCAGTATTGTTGCAAGAAGAAAGTTGAATCTTTTCCAAAGGCTAAATATTGCCATTGATGTAGCAAGTTGTCTAGATTATCTTCATTACCAGTATTGCCAGACACCAATTGTTCATTGTGACCTCAAGCCCAGTAACGTTCTTCTAGATGCTGAAATGACTGCACAAGTTGGTGACTTTGGGCTGGTGAAGTTCCTTTCAGAGGAAACCAACGACACACACATAGGTCAAGCAAGTTCTGCAGGAGTAAGAGGAACAATTGGTTATGCTGCTCCGGGTAACACACTTTAATTTGCTCTTTTATTATCTTCTTTTGTTACAAGAACTCTTACAATAAGTCTTACATGTATTTTTTTTTTTGTATGAATGTAGAGTACGGCATGGGAAGTGAGGTGTCAACTCAGGGTGATGTGTATAGCTTTGGTATCCTTCTACTTGAGATGTTCTCTGGGATTAAACCTACTGATGACATGTTTAGTGATAACATGAACCTTCATAACTATGTGAAGAAAGCTCTGTCTCAACATGTTGAAGATGTTATTGAACCGATGCTTTTCGACAGACAAGAAGAAGATGAGTCCAATACTAGTGGTGAGCGTGATCAGAAAATCATTGAATCATTGGTTCTTATTTTTGGAATTGGAATTGCTTGTTCGGAAGAAACACCAACAGAGAGAATGAACATAAGTGATGTATTAGCTAAGTTGCTTGTGATCAGGGACAAGCTCACTGATAACGGAGGACGTGGACGTAGAGCTCAGGTAACTTTATCGACCATCAGTTATGATCCGGACACAGCATGATCTGATTTCCCTAATTATGCAATACTTTCTTTTTGTATGCCTGTACAGGTACCCGGGACGTCTATTCCAGAAGCTTGATTATATGATGACACTAGATTTGGTTTCTTTGTAATCCAAATAAACATTGTCAGATTATGTACTTTCAGTGGTGTTGCTTATACTATGAATTTCTGTAATAATTTGTGATGAAATAAATTTTGATGCAAGAGTCTTGTCCTATATATCTACAAGAAATTTTGATGCCAGAATTGGCTTAGTTTAGAAAAGGGTAGGTACAGTTTCATATCTTGTACTATACCTCATCTGCAATTCACTACCTGAACTATCAAATTAACTTTTTACTATCTTGTACTTTTATTCCGTTAACAAATAGGTCCTCCGTCTGAGAAAACTAACAGAAAACGCCTTTAAGGCTATCACGTGCAATGCACATGTCTGAAATATTTTGTAGATGGCGAAATTGTCCTTCATAGTTCTAACATTTCACTACCATGTATTTCATAGTTCTAATATTTCACTAACTTGTACTTCATAGTTTTATCATTTCACTGCCCTGTAATCATCATCCACAAGTCCAATCTTGTCGGAAACTGATGATTCTTGTCGAAAACACTTGATTCTCGCCGAAAAATTAAAAATTATCATATTTTACTAAAATCAGTTCCAAATAGGTTTGGTGAAAACAGAGAGAGCAAAGAGGCTCGGATTTGGAGGTGTAAGGGGGCTAGAGAGGGTGATTCGGATTTGGAGGAAGAGATTTTGAAGTTCATGAAAAATTTCGAGAAGCCGAAGACGTTTCGACACGGAGGGGCAGTGGTTTCCAGAGAGTGTACGGACAATCAAAGGCAGAGAGAAGAAGAAATCAATGAAGGGGTTGAAGAGGGGTATTTTTGTTTTTTACCCACTTAACTGACGACAAATTAACAGCAGACCTATTTGCGACGATTTTGAAAGTACAGGGTAGTAAAAAGTTAATTTGATAGTTTAGGGTAGTAAATTGCAAATGGAGTATAATACATGGTATGAAATTGTAATTAACCCTTGATCATATATATCAATAATAATAAATAAATAAATATAATTAAAAAAAAAGAGGAAAAATGGGTATTATTGCACTGATGTAACCTTAGATCAGTGCACTTATCAAAACTACGTAATTTTGATTGATAGTGAATTAATTTATTATTAATTTATGTTTATTAGGTATAAATTTAGAGAATAAATAATATAAATAATATCTTTGATAAAATCAAGTCAATAATAATGTCACTTTATTTAGTTACACTCACACACACCCCAATGAATTCGTGGGCGTGGAGCACCCCGTTAGGTCCAACCCTATACCCTAGGATCGTGTGGGTCGGTGTTTAATATTGTTTAGCCTAAGGGGTTGACTTTTTAGGGTATAGAAATATACAGAAGAAGTTATGACCATGAGGTTTCTATATAACTCCAGAAACTAGGATCGTGGGGGTCGATGTTTAATACTTTTAACCCAACAGGTTGACCTTTTAGGGTATAAAAAGAAGTAGACAAAATTAGAATTGCGGCGGCCATGATGTAATATTTTGAGAGATGCACTGATGTAAAGTTACATCAGTGCACTGACCCCCATTATGCCCATAAATAAATAATGATGCATTAATGATCAAAATCGTTTAGTTTCTTATTTTTTTATTGTTTATAACATAACATGTATTAAAAAATTTAAAATAATTTTAACAAATATTGATCCAAAAATTAATGTTTTCTTTTTCACGATCTTCATTTCTCACATAATGTTTATACTATAGATTGTAGAAACATTTTCAGGTTATTGTGAAAAAAACAAGCGCACTTCCATAATTTAAAAAAAAAAACTCAACTAATCATATCAAAGTAGTTATTTCTATTAAGCATGACAATTTGACATAAACTCGACGGGAACTCCATATTCCAGCCTCGAACGGGGCACACGATGAATAATTTTCAGGATTGTGGGTAAGAAGGAAAAAAAATTCAATCGGTTAACAGAGAGACTGATTTGACTATTTTTTCTAAGTCAATACAAAGTTTCGCTACATCTTTGTTATGATCTTCTCTTCCAAGTTTGGATAGGTTGACTAGCCAAGCTATCTGTCTTGGGTCTTCAAGTCTCCAGTCTTCGGATCTTCTAGTATCCGGTAGTAGCAGCGCTCAAATCCGATCAATGATCTGTAGTCTGCGAATGTAACGCACCTTTAATCGGAGCCCCGAATGTATGTCCAGGGGACCGCCTCCGGCGTGAGAATGAAATCACTACACAAGCGGAATCATTTCGCAAATGTAATGTATGTAAAGATCGAAATCTTTGTAATTTGTTCAAAGATCAAAGAACGCACAAAGATTGCGATGAACACACGAAGAAAGCCTGAGAGATTTTTCGTATTCTTGCAACTGTGTTATGAGAAATGAATTGACCTAACATTTTACCTTTGGCATGAGGCTTATTATATACCCTTCAGACTTACCTGCCACGTGACGATTTCTGATTGGTTGGTGTTGATGTGGGGTCCATCATTGGCCTGGTCGGCCACTTGTTGAATTTGCTCTCCAACAAGGCACCTGCCAGCTCCCTGGTCGGCCAACTGCTCTTCATGTTGCTGGTTACGTTCCCAACAGTTAGGTGTTAAGTTGGCTCTTCGTCTATGCGAGAGAGATGGGCAATTCCTTCTTTTGTTGCTGGTTATACTCGACAACAATCAATTATTGAGCTTCATCTCATGCCATGTGGGAGAGGTAATGTTCTCTAGTTAGAGTTGTGTGCCTGACCTCTGTCTGCAGACTACGTTGTCTTGACTAGGGAAGTTGGCGTGCCCGAGTAGGCTACCGTACTTGGCCAGGCGGATCTGGCTAGGTGACGTTAATCTAATCGGGTGATCTCGATCACGGATTCAAATGATTCAGTGGGTCTTGCCACGTGCTTCTGCTCCACCCGGAGACTCGATTGAAGCTTTTACTGACTTTTTGACTGACTTGGTGAGTCACGTGTCAACTCTTCACTCGTTAAGTCATCTCTGATTTTTTTTTTGTGCCAAATCAGAGACAATAACTTATCTCGCCCCAAACCTGATATATAGAAAACCTGAAAAAATTTATGTTACAAAATTGTTTAGAGAAATTATAACTCACTGTTGTTAAAAGATTAATATGTCACATATATTCTCTTAATAAAAAACATAGCTTTTTGAAATTTTATATAACTAATAATATTTAAAACATGTGAATAAAGAGTCGTAGGTAAATATTGTCCTTAAATAGGATCAACATAGAAATGGGGTACATGTGGGTACACAAATTATAAATTTCGGCTTATATCCATCTTAAATTGACACAACGTCAAAGTTGGATGGAAAACTTAACTGCAGTTAAGTGAAGTATTGCTTAGGCTATTAAAAGTTTCAATTAAGCACTAAACTGGTCATATTTAAAATTGAGTAATACTTATACTATTTTATGAAACTTTGATAACCAAATTGACAATTTTCTCTATTAATTTTAATAAATTTATGAGAAGGGTTTGTCATGATGCATTTATTTTGTGTCGGTAAGTGTCAGTCACTGAGAACATTCATATTAGAGAAACTCAATTTGAGCCTATCAATGTCAAATCAATAACTTTTTCCTTTATTATGGTAATAAGGGACTTGAAAAAAATTCTCTCCATCTTTGGAACTCAATTTGAGTTTCTAATGAAGACTTTAACTATTATTACCTCCGTTTCAAAATAAGTGTCGTTTTACAGTCCAATTTTTGTTTCAAAATAAGTGTCACTT
>JAYMTK010001275.1:0-16958 GCA_036897405.1 Pelargonium myrrhifolium | reverse complement strand
AGTGAATTTGGGGGAGCGGAGAGACCCGTCCGGATCCATGATTTTAAATGAGGTGTCACCACCTTATTAGTGCAACTGATATTACTTTATATCAATCAACTAATATACATTAAACCCTATATATATATATATATATATATTTCAAGTCACCAAAATAACCTCATTTCTTATAAAGAATACCTTACAACTAAAGCTCTTTTGGTAATTTCACCTCCTCTTTCTTTGTTTTGGTTTTGGGTTTCGCTATTAAGGGTTGGGAGTTGCGATTTGGGATTTGTTAACGGTAATGAGAGATGGGGCTTGTGGTTACCGTGGTGGCTTGTGAGAGGGCTTGCAGTTGCAGTGGTGAGAGGGCTTGCAGTTGCAGTGGTGAGAGGGCTTGCAATGCGGTTACCGGAGCTTGCAGTTCCAGTGGTGAGAAGGCTTGCAGTGCGCCTGCCAGTGTTTGCGGTTGCGGTGGACACGATTTTGGCTCTTCTTTCTCTCTCATTCTTTGTTCATTTTAATTCAATTTTTGTTTTGTTATGTTGATTTTTTTATGCATATAACATTCATGTATTTCTTTGAGATTATGAGTTTATTTTATTTTTGTTGGAATTTTATGCATATAACTTGTTGGCTACCTCTTGAGATTGTTTGTAATGTGAGTTGGCATGTTAGTTAACATTTGTGAAATTTTGATTCCTTCAAGTTTTTGGAAAGAGAATTGGTAAACACTAAACCCTCCTTTTTCATTTCCGGGATGGATTGTGCATTGAACAATTTAAGTTTTGTCACTATGTGATAAGTATTGGTAATTAAGGGTTAAATGGTATTGCCTCCCATGTACTGACACATTTAAAGGGTTTATCCCATAATTAGAGTTTTGCCTTGTTAGAGCCCTTGTAAATCATTTTCATTATTAATTAAACCAACTCAACCGACTAAATCCGATCTTCATGTGCCACGTCAGTATTTTTTAACACTTCATCACACCACGTCAGATACGGAATCCATGTGTGCATGTCATGTCATCATGCCACGTCAGCATTTTGTATGATGTAACATGCACACGTGAACTCTGTATCTCACGTGGCATGATGACATGTCAAAAAATGATGATGTGACACCTGGGAACCGGCTACAACTTGTTGAGTGAGTTTAATTGATGAAAAAAATGGTTTACAAGGACTCAAACAAGGCAAAATCTTATTTAGGGGTTAAACTCAAAAAACATGTCAGTTCAGGGGAGGCGAAACTATTTATACCGGTAATTAATGTTTGTTCTGCGCACAAGCAAAATTTTAGTTTTTTTTTTCTCTTCTTTTCACCAAATAACTCGGGTCATTCTAAGTCGGGTCGGGTCCAGTCCGGTTTTTTGGATCAACATATAGGGATCGGGTTGCTCCAGGTCACCCTTATTAAACAACTTTACACTTGACATAGAACCAAATATCCTACTATGAGTAACATGATCCGCAGATATTGAATGTTCAAACGAATGACCAATTGTCATATATAGTTGAAATATTGTCTGCAATAGTGGAACAAGTAGACCATCTCTGGCTAATTGGGAAGAGCGGAACAGGATATAAGCTTTGCTGCCTTTGAACCATATCTTACAACTGCCAATCATATTTTTTCTCCGGTCGCCAAAATGACTAGTATATGATTACTCTTATCTATGACATCTATTGGCCATTGATCCCTTCATCAACTTGATATCAAAAATGTCTTTGTCTGTGGTGACTTACAGGATGAGGTGTACATGGAGCAACCTCATGGATTCATTGCTTAGAGAAGTCAGGATTGGTATTCAAGCTCTTGAAGTCTCTTTACGATCTTGACCAATCTCCGTCAGCTGGTTTAGCAAATTTGTTGTTGTGGTTCAAGCATTCGAGATGACACGTAGTGAGGCAGATCATGCAATTTTCTATCAACTTTCGGTGTCATACTGTATCTACTTAATAGTCTATATTGATTATATAGTAACCACTAGAAATGATCTCACAGGTATCCAACAACTAAAGGATTGTTCAAACATTTTCAGACCAAAAATATTGGAAAACTCAAATACTTCCTTGACAATGAAGTTGCACGATCAAAAGATGGAGTTTCAATATCCCAGCGGAATTATGCCTTAGATATCCCTATTAGACTGCAAATCAGTCCACACTCTAATGGATTCTAATCTTAAAATTTGACCAGGATAGCGAGAGCCTCTAGCATATCAATGAAAATATCGAAGACTGGTTGAGAGGGTTAACTATTATGAGAATATAGTGAGTCAGTTCTTGAACTCACCTTGTGACTCTCATTGGGAAGCTACACTATGAATTCTAAATTACATCAAAAGAGCACCTAGAAATGGCTTACTATATGGGAATAAAAGACATATGGAGGTTCATTGTATTCAGATGCAAACTAGGCCAGATGTCCTTTTGATCAAAGGTAAGCCTCATGAGTTTGTGTATTATTTGAAGGCAACTTAGTTTCTTAGAAAAGCAAGAAAGAAAATATTTTGGGAAGGTCAAGAGCAGAGCCGAGTATCGAGCAGTGGCACATGCAACATGCGATCTTATATGGATCAAACAACTCCTTGAAGAATAAATTTTGCTGTCTCTCTAGTGATGCTCATATGTGACATCAAGCTGCCCTTCACATTACCTCAAACCTAGTGTTTCATGAAATGACAAAGCACATTGAGATTGATTGCTACTTCTTAAGAAAAAGGCTTGTTGATGGTGTTATCGTGACTGAGTTTGTCAACTCTAACAATCAACTTGCAGATGTTTTTACAAAATCCCTTTGAGGTCCTCGAATTGACTATGTATGTAACCAGCTTGGAGCATATGATGTCTAGGCTCCAATTTGAGGGGGAGTGTTAGAGTTAGTTGTATAGAAATAGGAAACTTTGATTTTAGGTATCCTAATTGATCTTTTTTTTTTTTTTGTCTTTTACAATAAATTGGGGTATTTCCATAGTGAATAAAAACATAATATATTCACTCACAGTGGTCATACGCATGTTGATCGGCGAGAGGCTAGCCAAGTTATATAATTTTGTGCATTATCGATACCGAAACTATTTTAATTATATTCCCTTTTTTTCAATAAAGAATAGTAGTTCTAGCATAATAACACCCATAAACATTTGAAGAATTTCATGTTCTTACTGAAGTTCAATGACCTGTGAAGAGGCAAAGTTTTAAACACAGTAATCCAACAATCTTAATGTTCCCAGGTCTACGAAATATAATGATCAAATAAAATCTCAAAAGTGGTACAACATGTTTACTGATTCTTAACTGAGAATGTATGCAGAGGAGTAGTGTCACAAAAATTTTATCAATGAAAAGACAGAGCTAGGTATCTCAGGCAGAAGAACAAATAAATATATCAGGGCCTTTAAGATAAAAGGTAGATATCCCTTACCTGGGTTGGAACAAAGAAATCACGAGCGTTAATTTTATAATTATCACCGTCAGCATCACCTCCATTCCCATCCTTACTCATTTTCAACTCAACCATATGTTCAACACACTGCAATGTTCCAAATAATGTAATTGATAGTGTAACATCAAACTCAAGTTCTGAAACAAATGGAAAATAAATATAAGAACTTGAAATGCATTCTACCTGAAGATTAGGCTCCTCCATTGAAAGCCGTCCAGTGGCCGTTGACGTTTGAAGCCAATGGCCGTGCAATGTGTACTTCTTTCTTTTCATTGAAAGCCTAGCAAATGAACAAATTGATCCCAATGTGCAATTCAAGAGTTTTGCCAATGTTCGGTGCTCCTTAATGATTGGAATGATAGGATGTTCATGCCTGAAACAACCCAGTTTGCTTAGTACATAGAGCTTAGCAAGATGTAAGCAAAAGGAGAAAACCTGACATCATGATTCAATAAGCATAGCAATTCAAATAGGGACTTCATTGGGTACAAGGATTTAGTCGAACAGTAAAGCTAGTAATCCAAAAGGAAAAACTTGAAACACAAACTAATAAAAGAATGCATGCAAAAAGAAATGACAAAATTGACCACGTCAAGATTAGGCAACGGGGTGGTACAAAACCAGTGTCACCTTAAACACCATCCACAGAACTAAATTAACCATTTTACTGAAGTAATGGAGAATACATATCTAAATAAGTACATTTGATATTCTGAAAACAGAAAAATAAAATGAACTCAGCAATTACAGTCCACACTATACAATCAAAAAATCTAGTATTCTATCAAATAAAGTTCATACCATTATGCTAGGAATATAACTATAGAGAGGACCTAAAACAAATTCAAGCATTACTGATGACAGAGAGAACATCAAATTTGAGAAAACTCTAATAGTAAGTAGTAGCTACTTCAAGCATCTATCCTTTTAATGTGAAATTCCACTTGCACCATTATATGTATTCTTCTCACATTATATTTTAGTGATATCCACCTACAGGCCAAATAAGAGAGATGAGCATGGGCTATGGCTTGCACGTGGATAGATGGACTTAAGTCGAGAGTAAAGGCAAACAGGTCATTAGGTTCAAACAAAATTCACTTAACACTCCCCCTCACATGCAAACCGGATAAGAGAGATGGGCATGAGCCTAGACCTACACGTGGATAGGTGGACTTAAGTAGAGAGGTAAGGCAAACGGACCATTAGGCCCAAACAAAATCGGCTTTGATACCATATTAAACTTTAACTATTGGGCAACACATAATGGTTTGGGCTTACTAAAGGTCAACCTTGTTAGTAAGGTTTCACTTGCACCTTTATATGTAGTCTTCCCACTTTAAATTGTATCGATATGGGATCACTTAACATCATGTGTTTCGTCAATGCCACTACCCTGTAATTTTTCTTCTACACCAGAATACCTTAATAAATCGAGACAATGTTTGTCAGTACTTGGATGTTGCTTCCCTTTCTTGTGACCCACTGGTACAGGCAGCTTTAAATGTTCATATAGAACATTCGCAATATCAGCTGCAGTATACAAAGAAAATGTCATCCCAGCTAGCTTATAAGCTGTCTTCTCCAAATTCTTTAGCTTTTTTGCCAACAGGTTACGAGCACGAATGCATCCTTCCATGTCAACACCAATTCCCCAGTGTTCCATGTCCGCGAGAATACTGACCTATAAACATAATTTTAAGGATCAAAACAATTTCAAGTTCTTCAAATATTAACTAGTTAAAGAGTGAGACTATCTTATAATGTTGGTTCAATGGTTTCAGAACAGAAAAAAATTGAACCTAATTCCAGATCTGAAGTGTTTAAGGCACAAATGTTGGGTATTTAGCAAGGTGCACCAGCCAAGGAGATAATTTTCAGAAATCTTATGATGGTGAATGAAATGTAAACTAACTTATCAAAAATTAACTCTAAAATTGTTTACCAAAAAGATGGGAGATATCATTATAAAAGAGCCTGCCGCCTGGCCATCATCTAATCAAATAGTAATATTCCAGTAGAGATATTTGAATTACCAGTGGGATCTCAATGGTCAAAAGGGGTTGAATCAGTGCCTCAGAAATAATTAATTTCCAAAGGTGTGAACACAACGCTCGTATCAGTGCAACCCGACGGCAACAGCCATTATGTGCAGCTCTTCGCATCTGATTTTTCCATCTGCCATTCCGGCTGGCAGCTGCAGCAGCCTCACTGGATAGCCTTTTCTTGACTTCCTATTCAATCAAAATTAATTTCAAAATTGAGTTTGAACAATAATGTCAATGTAATTATTACTCAAAAGCCAAGGATTTCAATGATGAAATGTCATTTGACCATAAGAAAAGCAAAAATCTCAATGGTACATAATTCTTAATATATTTTTCAACAATAATTATATAATTTCATTACCTTCTCCAGGTTCGGATCAGAGCTTCTCTCCTCATCAGGCCAAAGAATCCATGCCACAATGCATAAGTCAAGTCCATCTTTAATATGAACAGGGGACAACAAAAGGTAGGAGCTGTCAATGAGTCCATGACCCATATGTCTCCATGCAAGATCTGAGCAACCAAACCTCTGAACAGAAACTGCAGCACTTTTAAGTACCTGAATTTGAATTTTCAAATTCCACGTAAATTTTCTGACATTTCTTTTCCCCATTATTTCAGCAATCCTGTTCCATCTTTGTTTAAGCATCTCCTGCTGATGGTCAGGAGATGAAACGTCACTTTTATCACGAGATTCATTCATGGACAAGAATTCAGTTCTTTTGTTGTCTGACCACATTAAATCTTTAGGAAGATTGACATAGTATACAGGAGAATTTTCAGAACAGATGGCTATGCCATGTATTTCATAAGGGGCAATAGAATTCACTTCCGCTCGTTTATTATAGTGTATATCAAAATAAAATTCCTGCATAGAGCTCCAGAGATCCAAGAAACAATCAAATCCACCAGGAATACTTACTGCAGTGATGGGACCCTTCTCATTAGTACTGTCCTGACCACCAGGACACAAATTCGGTATCCTGTGTTCTTGTATTCCAAAATCAGATTGGCCATCAATTTTCTTGGTTTGAAACCCAGTTCCAGCCTGAATTAAGAGGGTCCCATTTGCATATTTTGTGGGCTCAACAGCAGCATCAAGCTTACTACCAGGCATTACATGCACATCAATTGGTACTGCAGGACAGCCCATGTAACCTGTTGAATTTACTTCAACTGAAGCCACTATACCATCATCTACCCCTATTTCTAGCCTCTTCATTTTACTTTCTGAAGGAAGTTTGTACAAATTATCAGTTTCTATACATGGTTTAGATGGCCTAGATGATACATGCTCTACCTGTTCTGCATTTCCACAGTTACTAGAAATATCCTCACCAGGAGATGAAGATACAGCAACTTGACTAGTGGGTTTGCCATTTACAGGTGATAGTGTGGGTCGAGAAAACTGTTGAACATTATATCCGAGCGATTTAAAAGCTGCAAAGGCAGCAACCCTTGCCTCTTCGGCCTTATCAAGAACAATTTTGCGGGCACCATTCTTTATCTTTTTTGCTACCCCAACTTGCACCCTTCTTTGTGCAGAACCTTTTACAGTCAAATATTCTACTTGTCAGTATTAATAAAGAGAAAGCAAACGAATGGTATTATAAATATATATAATATGAAAGCAAAAAAATGCAAATACAGCATGCAGTATTATACAAACAAAGTATACTAATAATCTCTTCAAAGAAAGGCTGTATCTAATTTAAAATCCAAGGGTGTGTCTCTAAAACAGGGGTGACTAAATATTAAGTCATAAAAATGAAGACGACAGCTGATTTGAGGCAATAATAACAAATATCAGCATAACAAATATCAGTATTAATGTATTATGCCAATACACTTTCCCTAAATTTTCCCAAAAACAATCATCTCATAAGTGGATAGAAAGTTGAATAAATAACTATTTTGTTACTTCACTTATCTGCCCTCCTTGTCAATAATTCATTTTTAATTATGTACAAGATTACATGTTTTATTTTCCTTCCACCATTCCATCCACTCAATTCTCACGATGAGTGTAAAACCGTTTAATTCACAACCTAGCTACATTATATTTCTTTACATTTCCTGCTTATTTAGAGAACTGAAAGCAAACAACATAGCCCTTTCCAAGTTGTAACTCATGCTAAAACTAATAATATTAACATTCCAACGAAAAAAAATTAGATTCAAACTATTTAAAAAAATAGAAACAAGAAAAGAAGGTAGTAGACTAATAACCAAATCCTTACCAACTCTAATACCATTCAATTAATACAAAACCCAAGGTAAGGATTTTTTTTTCTTTTTGATCTAACTGAAAAACGTAAGTATTAAATCGTAAATGAGGTGGGTTTTGTTGGGCCAATTTGAGTATTAAATCGTCGGAAGGCAATCCGCATCAGACCTTCCCAAATGGTAGAAAGAAAACATGTAATAGCTATAGTTTGAAACTGTAATTAGCCATAAATCCAAACACAATACAACCCACAAAAAATATTATGCACCTAAATCTCATTGATCGTTAAGATCAATCATAGATGCCATGTACCAGAAACTACTAAAGACTCACCATCTGTGGCCCATGATGAAGATTCAAAAAGGGCTTTAACTATTTCAGGAATAGATGCTTCAGCAATTGCAAGAGGTGTCCGCAAGCCAGCTTTATAGAGTGCTCTTGCTCGAGAACCCTAAAAATCATGCAAGCGTCAATTATGAACCAATTACCAGTAGGACCAATAATATTCTCCACTAGACACTAATGAAAGGACATTTGACTATTGGGGGTGTGTGTGTTAGCAGAAGCAAAGCTTTACACTAAAGTTAAAAGGCACACACCTTAACATATGGAATAGTGGTGAGTTCTACAACCTCTGCCCTCACTCCAAATGAAACACGATTTTGAAACTTAGCGACCAATCCTTCCAAATCATGCCAACCAAGCCTCTCACAAAATACAGAAACCATGGATGCAAACCTTCCAGCATTCTCCTGCAATGCTTGAACCATGCCTCTCACAACTTTAAAAGTTTCACAAACCTCAGCTACAGGAACTTCCTTCATTTTGGGATGAAAGGAAAACGTATTCAGCAATAAAAGAAATAAAATAAAACTCAAATATCATAAAAACCGAGCCCTTTCCAGAACAAAGCTGGGGTTGGCTATATGAAAACTCACACATCATAAACAAGCTTGGTTCCATACACAAAAACACCTCTAGAACGTTATCCATAAATATGCATATAAAAGAATAGATAAGGGGTGTGTGTGTGTGTGTGTGTGTGTATAGAGAGAGAGAGAGAGAGAGAGAGGAATGAGCCAAAAAAAAAAATTTGGCTTAGGCTACCACCAAGCCAATGAGGTGATGACACCACATTAAATTTCATCTATACCCAAGTGAATTTGTGGGAGTGGAGTTACCTGCTGGATCCAGGATTTTTAATGAGGTGACATCACCTCATTAGCGACTTAGCCCAAGCCAATAATTAATTAGCTTAAGACTCCCCTTTCTCATATATATACACAGTATATATAACCAAGATGAAGCATATCAGTTAGCCAATATTTTTATACCCTATAGATAGAAGAGAAGGAGAAACAACAGTAAAATTGTTACCTGCACTAGTCTTGACAATATCAGAGCAACATAAAACCGTTTACACACTCGAAGTGTTTGCTCATCTGAAAGGACATTATTGTTTGTAGTAATCCCACGTTGGTTTTTGAATTTCCCATTCAAGCCTTTCATGCTATCTTTTGATCTGTTTGAAGTGCATATAGGTGCACCATGTGCCATGCGCATCAAGAATGGTTCTACAACTCCAACTCGATTGCCAACTGACTGCATTTCGTAAGATTTAGGAAAAAATGAATATGTGATTACATAAATCTGAAAAAACTGATTAGGGTAATCATCAAAGAAAACTATAGAGTAAGAACTATATTTGTAAGAGTTTGGATGAAAGGATGGTTACTACATGGAGTGATGGAAATATATCACGTTAAATCTAGTGTTCAGTGGTGAGACTGAAAACAAACCGCTATCTTTAACAGAACATCAGTACATAAGATATATGCAGGGAATGTGCATTTTGGTCACCTGAGTAACAATATTAATCCCTAAATGATAATACAGAAACCTATTTATCACAGGAGAAGTGCTGAAAAGCACCCATTTAGGGGGTATAAAGATTGAAAATCTCAGTGCATTAATGACAAGCAAAGTGGCACCCACTTGGTCCTGATTATCAGGTCTGGAACACTAGAAAACCATATTACATGAAAACAGAAAACAAAGTTCCAGAGGATGATAAATTTGCCCCAGGCGGAAAAAAATAAAAAATAAAAAAAGGTCAACCCATTAACTTCAGACTACCTCCAGATATATACTGAGAAAGACCATTACAAATAAACAGCTACATTGATCTCAGAAGCCCACTGTTGTATGTGTGGCTAAGTTACCTGCTCAAGAGCAGACAATTGCATGAACCGTTCATAATACAGTTCCCAATCTGGCTCGACATCAACATTGATTGGTGTTGCCAGGTAAACTAAATGCAAATCAGACGCGAGCACAAATCCTTCTCTTGCCCTTGAGAGATCGTCCAGCACAATCTACAAAATTAATTCAAATACTATAATCAAATTCAACAAAAAAAAAAATAGTGGCAGGAAATAAGAATGAATCACTACAAGAACAAAATTATTGGGGAAAAAAAAGGGTTAAAGACTGCACTGGTTCAGAGCAGTATAAAATTAGAACCATAATGAAATATAAGAAAATAAACAGAACATTACAAGTGATTCTTCTGGGCATAAAGAACTGCCAAAAGCAGCACGCCCAAGTGGGGTGGTACTGTATAACTTGGTATCTTCATTCCATTCAAGAAATTTTCGATGGCACAACCACCGAAGAGAATCTTGCGCTGATTTCACCACATCTTGAAATGGTTTTGTAGAATTGAGAAGAGTACACCTAACATATCGATTTATATCACTAGCAGTTTGAACAATACCACCAGCCACAACTTCTAAGATTGCATGAGTCATTCCATTCAAGTCCTCACGCAGGCAAGAATGCAATGGAGGACAGCTTTCATTAAGAAGCCCCGTAATTCTTTTAACATCCTCTGGTTTGCAAATTAGCACCTGGAGAGCATAAAACTCAATACTCAAGGTCAAAACAAGTACTTAATCCTACAGAAAAATAAGTAATATTCGAACAAAAATTAACAACCCAACAGTTACTCAAATTGTCAAAAAGATCTAACAGAATTTTAACAAAAGAAATAAAGAAAGAAGGAGAAGGAAAACATTATATCACATAAATCAAACAATTAACATACACTTTCCCCTTTTGTATCTATTCCAGTCCGGCCAGCTCGACCAGCCATCTGTTTGTACCTTGTACCATCAATAAAATCACGACCAATCCTGGGTTGCCGAAAAATTACCCTCCTAGCAGGGAGGTTAACTCCAGCAGCAAGGGTTGATGTAGCAGTTAAGACACGTAAAAGCCCTTTCCTGTAGCATGTTTCAACAATCTCTCTTTCCTCAACCTGCATGATGACAAAAGAATAGGAAGACACTTCAGAAATAAGAAATTTCATCAATTTCTATAACCAATAAGAACTCAGATTTAAAATATTTCCACATACAAAACAGAAGGAAAGCGGGCAATAATTTAGTTCTTGACCAAAAAACAATTGAGAAAATACCGTGAGGCCAGCATGGTGATAGGCAACACCAGAAGAAAATGTTTCTTCTAATATTGGATCCAGTCCAGCCGGACATCTTCGCAAGGCATCAATTGCAGTAGTAATATCAATGAACTGACTATCGTCGTTGGGAACATCAACAGAAAATTTCTTAAGGAATTTTGATATATGCCTTGCAGTTGATTCACATCCTTTTCGACTAGAACAAAATATCAACACTGAATGGCCCTCTTGAACTACCTGAAATACATATCTACTAATCATAATTGTTCAACACTGAAATATCGCCAAGGTACAGCTTCACTTGAGATGAATTCTACCTCATTGCATAACTCCACAATATGATCTGGATCTTTACCCCCAAGTTCAGCTGCTTTTGGGATTGTCCTAACAATGTCCATTTTCTTGTTATAAATGGTACTACCAACTTTAATATACTCCTCTAATGGAACTGGTCGGAAATCAGTCTCATATAAAGCTGCCTAGGAGCAACATTATAACAATTAAATTAGAGATAATTTAGAAAATTATAGAAAAAAATTACTATAAAAAAATAACAATAATACAAAAGACAGCAAATGTTGCTGCATAAAAAAAAATTCTCCCGAAAAGAAGTCAAAATAATCATGATTTATGATCGTTATGATTCTTTGGAGATTGGGAGCACAAGTATGACAGGAAATAGTGTTGAAAAATTTAAGAAAAGTGAGCTCATTATAAATCACTAAAATTGTAGCACATTAGTATCACTTTTATGAGGTCATGATACTGGAGGTTGATCTCCTGAAGACTTTAGGTGCAGTTAGGTCCAACACAAGTTCAGGGAATACCCTTTCTAATTTTTAACAGGGGTTTTATTGGGGGTTCTACTTTTTAAAGTTTCCTGACCAATATAGGGTATCCAGTGTGCCCATAACCCTATATGTGTGTGTTACTTTAGTCACAGGCTTTTGGGTCAATTGAATTATACATATACTATTGCCTCTTTCTCTCTTTTATCCTAATCCATTCTCCTCTTCTCTTCATTCTCTCAATTTCCTTTTCATTCGCTAAATAGAATAGCATGTTATTTGTGAGTTTATTGCAGCATCACACATGACACACCATATAAAAAGCGGTGGGCCAGTAAATGAGGCTTCCACCATTTTGTAGTATGAAGCACTACCCTTGTTTTTTGCAAAAAGAGACTTTTCTTGACTCAAACATGTAACATCAAGGTCAAAAGGGACAAGGCATCAACCTTGTTGCATCTAGGCTCAACCTCTAGCATCACATCTACTCTACAAATGATAAAAGGAAGAAATTAGTGAGGTCATGTGGTTTGACTTACTTGGAGCCAATCAGCAACTGCAGCCACATTTGGCATGGTTGCACTCATACCAACAATTTGCAAACCATGAGCAGGGTCAGCCTTGCTACTGCTCAGACCTGAACTTTCTCCACTACTTTGTTCTGAATTGCCTTCACCCGCTGCATAACGAAGCTTTGTCAGCATAAGTTCCAAAAGATAGCCCCTATTCTGATCACCAACCTGTTGACATGCATAACCATGAGAACCATCTACATGAGCCAAACAAGATACATTGTAATACTAGAAAAACACATACCATGTCAACTAAAGATTTTTTTCATGATATTTGATAAATAGATTAAAAAAAATACCATGTGCAGCTCATCAATCACTATAATTCCAATTTCTGATAGACGGCCCTCCTCTAGCAATCTATTTAATAAGGAGTTTGCCTTCTCTATTGTGCAGACAGCTACAGATGTGTCTTTTGGAAGTGTCCCACCACCTTGACTTCCATAATAACTACGAACTTGCTTCCCAAGAGGTTCAAGAATAACCTCTAAATGTTCTGCCTGCAGCCCTTAAAGCTGATATTTAATATAGAAATAAAATAAAACAAGAAATCTTGAGGTATGAAAATAGTAAATAACATTTGCAGATCATATAGTGAATGTGAAGCACCTTTTCTGCACAAATTGATACATAAGGAAGCACAAGAAGTGCAATTTTTCCAGTTGATATGACCCTCCGCAGCATTAAAATTTCAGCCACAAAACTTTTTCCAGCACTATGGAAAATGGAGAAATATTCAGCAACATATTGACAGCTTAAAAGTAACAAATTTAACTTTTTTGTTACCATTTGGTTTCTAACTGACTTGATGAATGAAATCAGCTTAAAAGAAAAGTACGGATTTTTGGTAGATATGTACAGTAATATACAGATTTAACTGTCAACTAATATTACGCTATAAGCCTCTGCTCATATGGCTGTGTAATCAAATAAGATTTTTGTAAGCTGAATATCAATAGTTCTTTTAACAAATAGAAGGGAAAAGAGGCTATATCTTTGCAGTTTATATTATATATTTGTATAACATACACTGTGTATTTTACAAGGTCTGAACAATTCTAGGAAGAATGATTTTCAACACTCACTTGAGGATGTCATGTATACCATATGGCTTATACAAACATGCAGTTCATTCTCCATCCAGTTTCAGAATCCAAAAATGTGGTTACTAATCTAAACTTAATCAGCTATTGAGATGTGAGCATTAAGGATAATAAGGTACCTTTCAGACTCCTACAGAAAAAGCTTAGAATTTGCATAACCAGGTTCAAAATATATTTATTGGATAGAGGAACCATATAATAACTCTAGATCAGGTAGGAGCAGAGCAGTCTCAGGTTACCAAAACTTTCTTTGCATGATAAATAATACTCCATGCCTATTCAGTTCCTATATAAATACAAGATTAACAAATATGCATAGAATTGGGGCACTAGGATAAACAAAGAGCACGCTCTCCTAATATTTTCCTTCCCTTTTTACATTAATCCTATATGTAGCTTTATGGTAACTCTATCAGAAACTGAAGAGAACTTTTAAGTTCATACGAAAATACCTGGTAGATGCACAATATACAAGATTTCTTCTCTGCAAGACACCATCTACCAGAAGGCAATCAACCTGGAAATGGCACATAAATCTTGCTATCAGATAATCAATTAATCAACACATGGACAGAGCGCATTACCCAAGCAACCTGCAATAAATTTATCCCAGTTGATTACAAGAAAAATAGGGTTTGAGCAACTGATAGCACAAGTTTAAAGTACCTGCCAAGGATACAGTTTTGAGATTCCTTTCTTTCTGTATACATTGCATATTTCAGGAGGGAGCCAACTGATGAGCTCAAGGCGATCTTTAAGAGCCACAAAACTTGAAGGAGTACTAGATTCACCATTTTCAAGGTTATCCACTGAATTCTTCAACCCATTAACTGGTGAACTTGAAGTGATGCTACAGTTATCTTCATTTAGTAGCATTTTCCTCTCGGAAACTACATGGACAGAAGCTATCTTTTCCACTTCAATCAATTCTTCATTAATCTGAGATTTCCCACGAGTATCAGTACTAACATGATTTGCTGAACTATATTCCAATCGTTGAGCTTTATCTTTATTCTGTAGTAAATTATCTGCAGCAGAATGGTGCTGATTATTATCTTCCAAATTCTTGTCTTCATATGAGAAGTCAAAATGCTTAACAGGGAATGGAGAAACTTCTTTATCCAAATCCTTGTTATGCTTCTCCAGTAACCATACTGAAGCAACCGCCTTCATATGCCCAACTCTGCACCCTCCTTCATCCAACAAATCTTTTGACTTGTCAGGAGAGTTTCCATTTCTCAACAAATTCTTCATACTATGATGGCTCTTTGCATGATTGCTTTCTTCAGCAATATGAGCATTGAAATTATCAGCTGGAATACCCAACCCATCAGCAAGTTGAATTGCTTCATTCCAAAAAGCTTCTCCGGGTGAAAATATAGAGCTTCCCCGTGATGACTTGGGAGTTTCATGGGTACATGCTTGGATACTATATGTGCAAGGAGTATAACATTCAGTTGACTTCAGTGATTTACTGCATTTTCTCAAGCTTCCTTGGATCTCAGTCGGTTTGTTTGCAACAGGTAACTTCAAAAAGAATATGTTAACAATGAAATCAAGATCAGAAAAATGCTACCTAAAAGATTAATAATACAGTTATTTAATCTTGTTTACCTCTTTGGAACAGAAAATGGGTCCAGGCGGCATTTCTTCAGCCATTTTCTCACTACAACAGATGGTTTCACTTTCTAAGGGTGATTGATTATCAATGTGGTGCCTCTTCTTAGCTGTTTTATCCTCAAGAACTAGTAATGTAGGGCTTCCTAGTCTCTTATGGTCATTTGCTTCTGGCTCAGGCAATTTGCTTCCAGTTGTTTGAAGTTCACTGGTAGATAAAACAAATGAAAAAAAAATGTCTAACAACCAAGTGAAATTACAAATCAAAGTTAAACAAGAATGAAAATATATGTTCATTCTCTAGGTTAAAAAACATAGCCCAAGTTAACTACTAACATATATGACTATGGTGATGGTATAGTACCTACAGTACAAAGACAAAAAGTTATTTGCAAACTGTCTGAGTTCTGGATTTTCTGCACCATGTCCATAATCTGAACAACTACTTGTAGGACCTGTCGTTGCAATGTCATCCATCTTTTGTGAACCCTCATACATACCCTCCTGAACAGTTGAGCACATATGGGTTGACATAACGGATTGTTTATCTCCATCTCTCTCCAAATCCAGGCTCCTTTTAACCGGATCTAGCTTTGATGTTGAACTGTCAGCTGCGAATGAATGAATGACAGTGTGATTATCCTCCTGTGCAGTCACAAGGAAGTTGTCCAAATTGCCTTTGTCACTTGGAGACCCTTCAACTACTGTTTTTATGTCTTTCTGGGTTCTCCCATGCTTTAAACCGGGAGACAGGGGTTTTCTTTTCTTTGAAGCAAAAAACTGAAGATAGTGATCAACCCCACAATCAGAAAATCATCAAAGATATTTAGAATTGGACAAGCATACTAAGATTTCCAATTGACTACTCTCTTTTTTAACCAAAAAGTATTTCCAATTTCAATTGCCCAAAAAAAAAACTTTAAGCTTGCCTCGTTATAGACAGAGTTTAGAGTAAAGGAATTAAAGGTTCCAATTTGTATGTAGGAGTCCATAAAGGTAAGAACTGTATTCTGTATTGCAGTAATTCAAGAAATAAAATTTACATGCCGGCCTTGCCTAAGCAAGATATACATAGTATTTAGTTCATCAAAAGACAAGAGAAAATGAATTGGAAAACAATCTGACGAAACCAGCAACTAGGAAGGAGAGTGGAAATCTAGGGTTTGAGAGGAGGAAGAAAACCTGGTCAATGCGTGCTCGGGGTGAACCAGACGCCATGAATCTGGTCCGAGAGAAGATTGGAGAGGAGAGCTCTCGATTTGATCCGAAAAGCCCTAGCTAGGTCTTCCGTTGCTATTGGGTTATTTGAATCCTCATAGTGAGCGCCAACCGCTACTTTCTTTTAGCTTTCTTTGTTAACTCTACAGTGAATAGAGAGAGAGAGGTCTATCAATGAAAATTTGAATGATGTTTGATAATTTGTCACTCAAGAAATAAAGACAAATGGATTTGGGCAAATACGGGTGGCTGAGATTCTTTTTTCTCATTTGAAATATTTTTAAGGGTGAAATACTTCTACATTCCCTGAACTTTGTTGGATTTTGCGTTTAGCCCTCGATCCATTTTTTTTTAAAAAAACACCCCTGGACTCATTGGTTTTATGCATTTGATCCTGTTGACTTGCTATTGCCGGTTTCACCTCCACGTAGGCGGTAATCACCACTGTTGCACTGCCACATCCCCCAAT
>JAYMTK010001274.1:0-16960 GCA_036897405.1 Pelargonium myrrhifolium | reverse complement strand
CACAACGAGGGCAATCCGGCATCAATTGCACACGCCGAGAAATAAGCCTTTCCTTCACCGGCAGATTACCCGAGCAAGCCCTCCACACAAAATGTTTAACTTTTAATTGAATATTTGCGGACCAAATTAATTTCCACAATGGGGTACCCCCGAACTCATACATCTTTAATTAATTTTAAAAGAGACTACACAAATACCAAATCATTTTTATAAAACATAAAAAGTTTTGGAAAAAGATTTATTTCCACATGCTCTTCCTAATAATAATTTGGATCGTTATATTTTCTAGACGGGCCTGAAATGTGGGCTATTCAGCCCAAATAACCATTCAGTGGCCCAAAATATGTCGTAAAAACCCAATTCCCTAATTATATTCATAGATGGGCCTGATGTATGGCATAATGAGTTGCCTAGTTGTTTAGCCCAAAAACTACCTTATCTCAGCCCAATGACGCAAAGCCCATCTCGTGTGATCGGCACGTGTAACGGTAGAGGAAACCAGCAGATACGTACTCGATGGAACCTTCTGGGCTCCGAGTCGTACTTGGCGTGAACAATAACCACCGGTTTAAGCAAAAAAGCGTTGAGTTTTTAATTTTCGCGAATTGTTCTTCGACGCTAGATCTCCAACCGTGTTTCCTCTTCAATTAGCATTTCTGGGTCTGCAATGTCTTCTCCAGCAGAGTAATACCCATTTTCTCTTTCTCAGATTCGTCGTTGTAATGCTGCCTTTGCAGATTTTTGTGTTTTGTTTAATTTTGTGTTTGATTCTTGAGCTATCCGTTCAATTACCGTACTGTGGCTCGCATGTTTTGATTAGACATTAGGAGGTGGAATTTTTTTGGATTCTTTAGTGTCAGCAGCTTGTTTCAATTTGCTTTATTTCCTAATTTTCAATGCTATGAATTTGTTTCTTTCGCTACTTGTGTCTCTACCTGTTTGGACCTTGCTCTGATCCTAAGACGAGATTGTTTAATTTACTTTTTTGGCTTGATGTTTGTTAAATTAAGCCCTTAATTGCTTATGTCTGCATCTGTTTGGACCTTGTTCCTCATCCAATTCGGAATGATAGAGTTGTCTGTATCTTCTTCTCTAATTCTACTTGATGGTGCCTTTAGAAAGGCAGGGAGTGGTGTTGCGCAATATATTAGTGCAAGGTTGAATCTTGTTTAGTTGAGGTTGGTGACTTCAATTCAACCCTCCCTTTGTAAATAAATGCTTTGTTGCAATGTGCATGTGCGACAAAACCCAAGTGTTGGGTATTAAGATTAGACTTAATTGAGGAGTTTTTTTAAGTAAATTAAGCCATTAGTAAATATTTTTTCATTCTCTGTTTCATTTCCTATGAAGTTTTTATAGAAGTGACATGATTGAGAAAAAAAAATAGTTATTTTGCCTATCAAAATGCATTGCATACATAAATAATAATAACCCTTTTGAAAGATAGCCCTATGTATCTGAAATAAGGCAATCAACTCAAAAAGAGTGTCTGGATGGGGTGGGGCTGTGTGAGTTCAATAGAAAACAGCCACTAAGAAGTTTTTTTAAATTGCTGAATATTTGACATGTAATACATACCAATAGATAATACTCAGTAGTCTGTTGAGTAGAAAACAGATTATTACAGCTCAGTCAAGACATATGCAGGCTTTGGTTCTCTTTTTGTCCTCCTATTTAAGTGATTGCAGCTGGACACTACCATTGCATGTATGTTAATCTGTTTCTAGGAGCATCAAATCCGTCTTATTGTAACACTTCAATTATCATATTGAGTTTCTCTCCATGATCCCTGTGCAGATCCTACCACTTTTAATACTTTACCTCTACTCATGATCACTCGCTGCATCTAATTTATTTCTAGCAACAATGGTTATGGTCATTAAGCAAGTCTTTTTGTTTTGGCTTAGGCTGCTTGTTTCCAAACTGGCACACTGCTTGATTTAGGGGATCCGTCTTTTGTTTTCTTCATTCGGTGTGTTGGGAGTTGTAAATCTTCATTTACCTTTCTTCCTTTTAAAATTTGAACCCTTTTTTTTTTTTTTTGCTTTCTTTCAGATTCTATAATTCTCTTCCACCCATCAGCAAGGCTTATGGAACTCTGTGCCTGTTGGCTACCACTGCCAATCAGCTTGGGTTATTTAGGCCTGAGCATCATGCACTATTCTACCCATATGTAATCTGGCGTTTCCAGGTGTGTGTTCTTTTTTCTACAGATCAATTCGGGTTTTGAATTTCAATTATTTTATTGTTTTCTCACAGTATGTCTCATTATCATTTTTTTTGTTTTGTTTGGCTAGTTGAGTTAGCATTCTCTATTGTTACTCCATCCGTCCCATAATGAGTGTTCACTTTCTCTAAAAAATATGTTTTGAAATGAGTGTCCACTTTCCTTTTTGGTTTGTTAGTAATGCATGAATTATCAATGCTGTCTCTGAGACGCGTTAGTTGGAACCCCTTAGAACAATAAATACCTTATGGGGGTATGAGGGAGAATTCCCAAGCCTTACTAACTTATTGTTGATTTTTACAAAAGTAAAAAAGGAAAGTGGACACTCACTTTAGAGTAAATATAAAGCTAGCTTTGTTATTATAAAGCCGTTGCAATCTGTTCACTCTTCATGTGATCTGGACATACTTTGCACCTCCTAAAGATTTCCCATTTTTTCAAAACAATTTTGCTTATTCTTGTCTGCCAAACTTTACTATGAATTGATATCAGGATCACATTGGACATCTATGTAAAAACTTTACTCTGAATTGATATCAGGATCACATTAGGCATCTATGTAAATAGACTTTATCAGTTGCATGTCTCTCACACTCAAAACCCTACTCCCTCTATCCCTAAATGAATGACCACTTTCTTTTTATGGTTTGTTAGTTATTAATGAATTATCAATAAGGAAACTCCATCTCTAAATAATTTATTCTTAATTTTTACAAAAATGGGAAAGTGGACTCTCATTTTGGGACGGAGAGTGTATAAAATGAATGAAATAGCCATACTTGTACCCATTACAGAGGTTTTCAAACTATACATACTGCTTGAAGCCCTCTAATTCCGAGTTTCCAACTGATTCAAGTATACAATTAATAAATAGTTGAAATTTTCCCCCACCATAAGATGTTCTACAATGAGTCTTGTTCGTGACTTTGTCCCCCTCACTCCTCCAAAATACACTCACTTGCATGCTCATATTGAAGCTATTCCTCGGTGTTTTCTTTGATTATACTGTTAAAAAAGTCACCTTTTTCTTGGATAATTTCTTCTTCCCCCAATAGTCAATCTATCTATATGTATTTTACTTCCTTTCATTTGTAGGTGTGGAGACTAATTACAAATTTCTTTTTCCTTGGAAACTTTTCTATCAATTTTGGAATTCGACTCTTAACGATGTAAGTAATTAATGATATATTTTCAGTGCTTAATTTTCTTTGATTTTCTGGTGCAATTACTATGGAATATATTGAAAGTGGCAATGTTGGTAGCCTGTTTTCATGGTAATGGGTAATAATTGCACAGAGCAAGATATGGAGTTCAATTGGAGAAAGGACCGTTTGAGAGACGGACGGCAGATTTCCTGTGGATGATGATATTTGGGGCCTTGACGCTATTGGTATGTGAGATCATCATCATCATCATCATTACTGAGCTTTCAGATTTTCTGTTCGACTTGTTTATTTACGGTTGAAAATTAAGGGTGGATTTTTATGTGGTATGACTGTTATTAGGTTGGCTGAATCTCACCTGTTCTGGAGTTATATGACTGGAAAAGTTGATTGAGCTTATTTGTGCTATTTCTTCCTTAACCTCTTACCTTACCTTTAGTTTTTCAATTTGGCTTTAAAAAACTCTGTAAAGGAGCACGATGAAGTTCATTTTATCGTTTTGTGCTGTCACCTCTATATTTGATATTGTTTTACACACATCTCTTCACAAGTATTTGAATGCGCTAACTTTGGTTCTTTTTCCTTTGCATTTCACTGTCCTGATTGTTTAGGCTTTGGCGGCCATCCCCATGTTCTGGTCCCCATTCTTAGGCATATCACTTGTGTTCATGCTTCTATATGTTTGGAGTAGAGAATTTCCAAACGCACAAATCAACATATATGGCCTTGTTACCCTGAAGGTAAAATCTGTCTAGTATCTATGTGCATTTTTAATAGCCATCTGTGGATGTTTCTCTCAAATCTGAAATATTCTTTTACTTGCAGGCATTTTATTTCCCATGGGCAATGCTTGTTTTGGATGTTATTTTTGGTTCTCCTCTCATACCAGATCTGATGGGAATCATTGCAGGACACATCTATTACTTTTTCACCGTGTTGCATCCACTTGCAGGTGGGAGAAACTTCCTAAAGACCCCAATGTGGGTGTATCCTTTTTTTTTTCCTTTATTTGGAGTAGAATAGTACCATTCCCAAACTCTAATCATTATTGCTTATTAGTGCTTTCACTTCTCTTTCAAGTATGTGGTCTTACATCTCATTTGGTAAGGTGCATAGTACTTGTCAAACTTTTTCATTGCTGTTACTACGGGCATGATGCATCTTCATGTCCGTCTTCTAACCATTATAGCTGTTTTGATCACCTTTTTGTGCTGTGCCAAAGTGCACTGTTTCCTTTATTCTTTTTCTTAACTGTTGTTGCATAGAAGGAAAATAGTTGCGAGGTGGAGAATTGGAGTTCCAACGACTAGTCGTACAGCCAGTGCACAAGCTGATAGTAACAGTGGTGTGGCTTTTAGAGGGAGATCCTATCAAGCGGATGGTAATAGTGGCGCCACTTTTAGAGGCAGATCCTATCAAGCGGAAAGTAACACTGGTGCTTTTAGCGGCAGATCCTATCGACTCAACGAATGATTCCACTGCCCTTAAATGATTGATTGCAAATGGTTTCATGCTCGCTCAGCAGATTTTTAGATGGCAGCACTAACAAAAGTCGTGGACAACATTCTAAGACTGAACTTTGTGAAGAGAGGTGTTAACAGGGCATATTTCAAGCTCATGTTTTTGTTTTCATTTCTGTTTGTCTGTGTGAACATTGTTACATTGCAGAGAAACTGAAAGAACATTTCAATAGACCACAAAGCAGCAGCAGCATATCACATTTTCCTTTTTGTTTCTATGAATTTCTTGTTTGGTTTGGATATATGATGGATGAGCACATACAATTTGCTGGGAGTTCAACTGAATTGCAAATCTAACCTTCCTTTTTACATTCCGAGCGGAACCTATCAGATTATTGAGTTTCAGTTTGAGGGGAATGTTTTATAACAAGATTCATGACTAGAGCTGTCAGTTTGGATTTAAAATTCAGTTCGATGTGATTCAGACTAGATTGGTATTTTCTTGCAAACAACTGATTAGATTAAACAAATTCGTCCATTTTACATTAAAAATCTGATTGTGTTTGATCTAATCTTATTTGAATCCATTTTTCAATCTTTTTTAAATACTCTTTCCAATTTCAATTCGAGTATGATTCAAATTTTGAATTGTCACTTCTAACCATGACTATGAGGGGAGGCGTAGAGCTAATGTTCGCGTGTGTTTTTTTATTTATTTTTTGACAAAAAGAAGTGTAATTCCGTAAAATATTATGTTGCATTATTCATAAGTACTTATATGTTCCAATTACTCATTTATTTTGTTACCTCAACTTGATTATACTGTAATATAAAACTACTTTCTCTTTCACGTTTAATTGTCTTCGTGGTTGTGTTTGTTTGTTTGTGTATAAAATAAAATGGATAAAAATATAGTAGAGTAAAAGAATTGAAATAGAGGTAGTATATAGCTAGTTTTGTAGTGGGCATTGAATTTGAATCCATGAAAAATGGAAAACGGACGATCCAGAGTGAGCACAGTACTGGTAGCGTTGAGTTATTTTCGGTGTGAGACTCCTATTTATACTGGCCTTCTTCTTCCACCTTTATTTATTTATTTAATTTCCACTGTAACAAACAAATTACTAATTGTTACGTCTCTCTAATTAATCCATCCATCAATTACTTAATTACTGGATTCACAAGTACGTACGTTACGTAGAGATCAAAGAAATTAACGAAGAAAAATGTCGTGGCAGACTTACGTGGATGAGCACCTGATGTGCGACATCGAGGGCAATCACCTGACCGCCGCCGCCATTCTCGGCCACGACGGCGCCGTCTGGGCTCAGAGCTCCGCCTTCCCTCAGGTCCTTCCTTTTCTATATATATATATATATATATATATATATGTATGTTTGGCAATTCAGGAATATTAATGATCATGTCTCATCGTATAGATCGAGCAATGGCAATGGCTAATGTATGTGTTGTTTATGCATGCTTGTGAGTTGTGTGGCTTGAATTAATAATTTTAATTCCAGATGAAAGCTGAAGAGGTCAAAGGGATCATGAAAGATTTTGATGAGCCAGGGTTCCTTGCCCCCACTGGTTTACACTTTGGAGGAGCAAAGTACATGGTTATCCAGGGAGAGCCTGGAGCTGTAATTCGTGGAAAGAAGGTGAATCATCCATTTACATATTATATATACACCACATACATACATACATACATTGATCATCTTGTGCACCACCTAGTTAGTAATTTATGGATTGATTTTGGCAGGGAGCTGGAGGTGTTACCATAAAGAAGACTGGTCAAGCTCTAATTTTTGGGGTATATGAAGAACCAGTGACTCCAGGACAATGCAACATGGTTGTGGAGAGGTTGGGAGATTACCTTGTTGATCAGGGCATGTAGCCTACAATTTCATTCTGGTATACATATCCTTCCTTCACAACCATTCAATTGGTGACGACGACGACGACGAAGTTGCAGCAGACAATAACACTATTATTGCCTTGCCTTTTTTGGTCCTTTCAATTGAGAAATGATATTGGAATTCGGGTTTTGTATTTTTTTCTTACTTTTTATGTAATTTTTTTTATATTTTATTTTTGAGGTGAAATAAATAACATAAGAATATCAAATGCAACTCTCAATACTCTTTAGTCTTTGGGATTTTTTATTTTATCAAATGAATAATTACCAAATGATACTCCTCTTATTTTGCCTGGTACCCCAACTTTTTTGTTAGTTTTCAGCTTATAATAGCTAAAAACAAAAACTACATCAACCAAATGACTTTTTTGCCAAGTCAACAATAATATTTGAACAATATGAGATAGTTGCACTTTTTAACTACCCAGCACTATAAGCTAAAAACACAAAATCACTTCATATGTCTCTTCTCAATACTAAACTATTTTGTATTATGAATAGTTGTGTAATCCGTTAAAGTTAACAGAACGTCGCTGACTAATTAGACCAAATTGTCGAATCCTAATAATCGAATGATTAATATAGTACTATAGTATATAATCCTTTAGCAAACTCCAATTTCTACACAAAAAACATGATTTGATCAGGTTTAAAATGAATGGGGATTTATATGGATTCGGACTGGTCGGTTTTTGACCACCCACTGCCGGAAGTAGCTGAGTTGCTCCAAGATGATGGTCGTGTTGTGTTGAGCTCAAGAATGGTGTCAGATTAGCCTGCTGTTTGCTGTCTTGTTTTTTTAGCTTTTCGTGTACTACCAAAAAAAATGAATGATTGTGCACAAGATTTACTAACATGAAAGAATATCTATAAATATGGAGAGATTTTTTATTTATTTCTTCCTTGCAACCAATTTCACATGTGTTGAAGCATATCTTGGAATTCAGAACATAATCATATTCATCTGGTTGTAAACCAAATTAAAGCATATTTGATTGTATATCAATTTATGAAAAATGAAAAAAAAGAATCAGATTCATATATGCATAATAAATTAGGAGGTTGACAAAAACAGAAGAGAAAAAGACGATGATATTTGTAGAAAGAGGTGGGACCTGAAGCATTCAAAATTTGAGGCCCTCACATATTATGCAACGAATATCCAGCCTAATTCAAAGGGTGATGGCCAGCAAATCCAAGTTGGTTTTTAGTTAATAAATAAATAAATAAAGAATAACAAAAAAGAAAAAGTAGTTTAACAAATGAAAATTGAGATGAAAAAAAACAAAACAAAAACAAAATGTTTGAGTTGCACATCATTAGATAATGGGTAAAATGTTTATGCATCTTTTTACCTATCAATTTTTTTTTTTTTTCAGTTCATATATCCTGATTTTTTTAATATTAATTTTGGTATTGAACAAAACTATTGTTTTACACTCCAATAAGATTTCAAAGCGAACAAAACTTCTCTCTCTATATATATATATATTTAAGATTTTGGTATTGGAATTTAGATTTTGTTCTTTTTCTTTTTTCCCATTTTTTTATCAGTGAGCTACACATCGGGGTAGCTCTCCCTTGTAATCTCATAACTCCACCCAATACCGCTGGCAAAGAGACTCGAATCTGAGAATTCAAAGGAAATCCAAGGTGACTCAATCGCTTGGTCCACAAGCCTTTGGTCCCATTTTCTTAAACTTTTTTCTTATTTTAATTTACATATTAATTTTAGCTCTCATTTTTCATTATTATTATAACAATTTTTGTTCATTTTATTCTTCTCAAACTTTGATTTAGCATAAGCAACTTGCCTCCCCGTTGGCATACCCAAAAAAAAATTACAAAAATTAAAATTTCAATGCTAAATTTATAAAATTTTGAACTATCAAACGTTAGAATCTTCATACAATGTAAATTTATAATTGTACAAAATTTAGAGTTTAAAATTACAAAAACATAGATAAAGAGTAACACTACAAAAAATATTTTCAAAAGTGCATTACTATTTTACCTTAAATAATCAAGTATTATATAAAGTGCTTTAGAAGTCATGATTGTATTTTATCCTAATTATTTGCATAAAAGTTAGTGATTAAATAATATCAAAATATAAAATACAATTTCCAATTCATCACTTTAATTGTAATGCTTGCACATGATAAATGAATTCATATTTAATTGTATGTTTTACACATAATTTTTTTAATATGAAACATCTTGATTTTATGGAGTCATATGTACTATTGAGAAGAAAAATTGTTGCTTATTATACTACTAAATTCACTGAAGCTATCAATTCAATTACTAATTTTTGGATACGAGGCATCAAACTCTTATTAGAGTTTTTTTTTTTTTTTTACCAAAATCAATCCCTAGGACAAAATTGTAATATTATGCATAAAAGACAAATTTCTAAATAAAAAAAATAGAATAATGTGAGGTGATTATTTAGCTTACGTTATCTTAAACATGGTCTTCACTTTCTTTTTCAGTAAACAGTTGGGTTAATGCAAATCTCATCCATAAATCAAAGAGCCTTAATAAACAATTACTCCTAATTAATTTTCAAATTTATTAGCATTAAAAATACCAATAATAGTACTAATTAAAAAATTAAAAAAAGAAGGGCGGTGATGTAATTTGGTGAAAGTAGTGATAACGTTTAGGAGTGGGTCCCACGCCAGAAAAAGATTGGTGCCCATTTTCGTCATTTCACCTCCACCGCTACTCCTTTTAATACCAAACAGGTCGCAGAGTCTCCATTTGCTCCTCTCTTACTATTCATTCAATCACTCATCAAATCGAATCACAGATCAAAGCTACTCAATCAACAACAACAACAACAAGAAGATGTCGTGGCAAGCTTACGTCGATGACCATCTCATGTGCGAGATCGAGGGGAACCACCTCTCCGCCGCCGCCATCATCGGCCAAGACGGCAGCGTCTGGGCTCAGAGCGCCAATTTTCCTCAGGTCTTTTGATTTTTTGAGCTCCTCTCGTCTTTCTCTGATTTGGGTTCCGTAAAGTTTGGGTTTTTGCGTCGTGGGTTCTGATCAGCGATGCTCGACTTGGGATCTGATTGCTGGCTTGTTTGATTTGTGGTTTCTCTTTGATTTATGGTTTGATTTGATTTGGGTCTGACTTCGTTTTCAATTCTGTGGGGTTTGTGAGGTTTGATCTGATTTATACATTGATTTCATTGACTGATGGATTGAGTGCTTAAGATTTGATGCATGTAATAAGATTTGTGTTTTTTTGTTGTTGTTGTGATTTTCGGAGTTATGTTTTTGTTGCTTGTTAGAACTTAGAAGTCAAATCTATTCTGTCGGTTCAACCAATTTTCAATTTTACGATTTTTTTTTATATGTTAATTTTTTTCCAAGTCCTATTTCTGGGGCTAGAAAGTAGGTGTAAGAGATTATACGTTTTTTTTTTGGTTTTTTTTTTTTTTTCCAGTTTGTGGCTGCTAGTATAAGCTATTTGACTGGTTCTTTTTTTATTACATGAAACAAGGTAGAAATATTTTATGTGACATGTGATCTAAAAGAATGATTAAGTTGAGCAAATAATGTGGAGAAGATATCATGAAACCCTTTTGCACTTCAATTTCTTTCTTCATAATCTCATTGTGTGTTGTTTTATGTATTTATTTTAGTTCAAGCCTGAAGAAATAACTGCCATCAATAATGATTTCAATGAGCCTGGATCACTAGCCCCTACTGGATTGTACCTTGGTGGCACTAAGTACATGGTGATCCAAGGCGAGCCTGGAGTTGTCATTCGAGGCAAGAAGGTAATTAGCTTGGTCTATTGCATATACGTTCTAGCATATGATATTGTATTTATGTAACTGCTGAGATTTGCTGCATTCCTTTGCCGGTTTTGATCTCATCTATGTTGCATAGACATGGGTACAAGATACCGGATACAGCACAGCACATACGGATGCACACAATTTTACAAAAACCTTAGACAAATATGTTCCAACAATAATAAATGATAGTTTATGTTTGTATATTAGTGCATATAAGTTACATCAAGTCATGCTCGTCAATGGGTTTTAGAGTGTTGAACATATTCAATCAAATATATCCGGAGAGTGTCCAATACGGAGATGTAGCGGATACGGGTGCGATGAGAATATGAGGGTGTCTGTGCATCATAGGATCTCATTGTATTGTAATTCTCTTTTCAGGGCCCTGGTGGTGTTACTGTCAAGAAGACTAATCTGGCTATGATTATTGGTATCTATGATGAGCCAATGACTCCTGGCCAGTGCAATATGATTGTTGAAAGGCTTGGTGATTATCTTATTGAACAGGGTCTTTAAACAGCTTGGTACGCCATATTCTATTTGCAGTTCTGCTTGGCTTGCTATATATATGGTTTCTGAGTATGCTGATTTTCTGTGGCATTGTTGGTTGCAGTGGAATAACATTTCAAGTATTTAAGATGGTGAAGAATTGTGTGAAAACAGAAGGATTTAGTGCTTGAGAAGTGATGGATATCATCTCTTAATTCAATTATGTATCTTTGTACTCTTTATGGAAGTTTATGATGGATTTGAAGTCGGGTGTTTCATATACATTTTGGTGAATCTCATCAAGTGGATGTGTTAAGAATTGATTGACATCATATATGAGTATTTTATATTGCCTGTATTTGTGATTTTTAATCATTTGTAGCACACGTTATTTTCTTATTACAGCAGTCAATGGTGGTAGGTGATACAATTGTCAGTTGTTTTTTGGCCTGATTTTTCAAGTGTCATGGCCATTGATTCACTGATATTTGTTTTCTTTCCTAGGCATTATATCTATTATTCCTGATGTAAAATGAGTGTTTTTTTTTTTTAAGAAGTTGGTTACAGCATGAAGTCTCAATAGCATTTTTACGACAAAGTTAGTAAACATTGAATTTGTTAGAACACATGCATGGAATACAAAATTAAATATACCACACTAACCTCTTTGATAATTTTCAAAATAGAAGGAGCTCATTTTGGAAATTTCTCAAAATGTTAGGAAGCCAAATTTTATTTTCTACAGATATTAACACTGAAGTGAAGTGTTCAAATTTGTTCAATCGTTTTTTTGTGTGAATCATTGGCGTAAAACAACTTGATGCCAAAAACAAGAATGAAAGATGTAGAAACTTCAAGGACTTCCTTGTGGGATTGTATTAGTGCAAATCCAGAGCTACAAAAAAGTCTCAGACAATGAAATGCTGCAAGAACTGAAAATGATCCATCACAAGGAAAAGCATCTGGAAGTGTTGATCCAAAATTTGAACAAAATTGAAATCTTCTCCAATACAACTAAAAAATTAATGGATGTCTAAAAGGAAGAACAAAAGGCAAAGCACGCATTTAAATTACAATATGTGCAACAAAAAAACATGCTATCAGCAGCAGTAGGTAGTTTTAACAACTATGAATATCATACAAAACTTGCCCCAAGATGGCCGGCCAATGCAACTCTATCTTCTTCCCTTCAAATTCGCTGTCTCGTGACTAATTTTCACCAAAACTCAAAATAAGTGAAAGAATGGCAACAAGAAGGCACGAGGAAACCCATGGAAAACTTATATGTTGCGTTGAAGAAGACTTTGAGGTCATTGCTGTGGTATTACTTGCTGCAGTTTTGTTGCTCCTGTGGATTAGAAGAAGATGAGGCATGGTCATTGGTGAGGATGAGAATATACTAATGACTAATAGTTCAAATCAAATTATGCGCTAAAACTTACCCAGCAGTCATATACAAGCAATTATCATAGCCTGCACGCAAAGAAGATTAAAATTAGATTGTTCCAAGGTCTTTGAAGGCGAAGCTTTACTTACATAGTTGCATATATGCATGTAACTAACACAAGCAATTGACAATAGATTAGAAAACCCGTGCTTTGAATCAACACATCAAACATGGTAGGAAATGTACTTGGCTAAAATGCAAGACTGACTTGACGTACTAGGAATGGGTTTGTTGTATATAATGTATGTTAGAAGAGTTATGCAAGAGGAATGGCAAAACTTAGAAAGAAATGTTGCCTACAAGACACAATATTGAATCCTATGATACATACTTGGGTCTTTATCGACTTTAACTCCAGTCCCTCCAAAGCTGCAAGCAATGTCGGTAGCTCCATTCTGCTGGTAGTAAGTGTTGAATGCGTAAGATGCATGAGAGACCAGACTATCTGGCTCGAAACAAGGTTGACTAGGCTGAATAGGAGAGCAATCCACATTCCCCGAACCACAAGCCCACTCTATGGCGTTCTTCAAGTCAACCTCAGAAGCATTAGCAGACGCAATGCACCATGTTGTTCCATTAGAACTCGTCGCATTCCCTGATGTAGTCATGTCAACAGCACCTCTTCCTGTAAGATCAAGGTTATATACACTAGTTTGGTCCGGATAAAATAACCCCCAGTTTCTCTCTGATTCCAACCCTGGCTTCCTGTTTTCATTGAATAATGAGAAAATGTATACATCCAGCGCCTCTCCGGGCTTTGCAGGAGTACCCGTGTCATTGATGACATGTCGGATTAAATTAGAGTTGTAAGTCTGAGCATTATCAGGAGTTGCTGCTGTCTCCTTGGGAGATCCTTTAGAAGGCCATCCTGTCTCGGTGACCATTATTTTAATTGTTCTGAAATTAAGAGCCGTCAATGCGAAGTAAATTGAATCAATCTGTGCATCGAACATGTTCATGTAGAGCAAGCCAGTGTTAGGATCAATAACTTCTGAGGACGACTCGAATAGAGCGTAGTCTAGAGGTACTTTGTTTGGAGTCTCTCTATAAGAATAGTACGGATAAATATCTATCATGAAAGGTGACTGGTTCTCAGCAAGAAACTCCAACAAGGGTTTCAGAAAATACGCATGGCTGCTATTGAAAGCCCCGGCAGAGGGAGGGAACGATCTTGACATAACCCCAAGAGAATGAGTAGTCGAAACCTTAATCTTTTTGTGCAAACCAGCTTTCTTCAGGGCTGTGAGCACATTTTGCATTGCAGGAACAACTTGGGCAGAGACATTATGAGAGCTTTCAGTGACTTCAGCGCCAACAGTTATGTATGTGATCTTCGTGGCCGGGTAGTAAGGAAGGATGCTGTTCCTTAGCCATGTGTCTGCATTGGATTGAAACTGGGAAAACGGCAACAAGTCTAAATTTGGAATCCCAACCATGAGTTCAACTCCGGTGTTTGCAAAGGCTTGGAGAACCTGTATGTTAGAGTCGTAAATCCTAACATATTTGATGTTGTGAAGCTTAACCAGCTCTGATACTTTATCGGGAGTGGGAAGATCATCGGCATTTCTTCCATAGCAGACCCCAATTTTGCTTCCTTGGCAAAATTCTGTTGAAGAAGCTGAGAAGGTTCAATATCTTGATATAAAGGAAATCAATTTAAATAGGTACAAGTTAGTACTTCATGGATAGTGTCATTGCAATTTACGAACAAGATGAAGAATCATGAGAACACTATAGATACAATCATATGAAATTAGTACACATATTCTTCATCATGAGAACACTATAGATACAATCATATGAAATTAGTACACATATTGATCATGTACCAAAAAATACTTAGATAATTTACTTCCAAACTGTAATATATCGGTTGCTCGATCTCCTCTTAATCTTTCACCATCATTATGCTATGAAAACATCTTCCATAATCAATACCACAACTAATAAAAGCTAAATGTAAAACTTGAATACGATGCTAGGCAGTACAGATAATCTAAAACTTTTCTAGTAACAATGTGGACAATGACCTAACTGAACACATTGCCTATTCTCAACATAAAAACCATGTATATGTAAATAATTAGTGAAACATTTGAAGATACTTTATTCAAGCAAGAACCTTAATCTTTTCAAAACTAGAACACTTTCAGATATTGAACATAACAATACAAGAAAAAGATTGCACTCTTAGCTGTTGATAATTTTAAATTAGTATCATATTTAAAACCTACCTAGCTACTTAAATATAAATGCTATCACCAACCACCATTTTTCTCTTAAAAGAACAATATCATAAACCTGTGCCATCTTCAGCAAGAAAATGAAAAATGTGCATATCTAGAGCAAGAGTTTTAGCATAACAAGTCACTTTCACAATATATAGTCAACTACAAGAATCAACCCAGGAAGAAAAAAAAAAAATCATCAAGAAGACTAAGAATCAAGCAATATCTCAGCTGAAACTGAGAAAAAAAGAAGACATTTTACAAAAGGAAGTGCAGAGGCAACATGGAAGAAGCAAGAACAGAGAGAGAGAGAGAGAGGACATACCCAGAAGCATAAGCAAGAGTGAAGTGGCAAAGATGAGCCTGAAACCTCTTGCCATTTCTCAATTCAAACCTCACAACTCACAAGACTCTCTCAAGCTAAGCAATTTACTCTTTCTTGGGTCTCTCTCACACAGAAAAGAGAAAAGGAAAGAACTTGAAAGCAACGTTTTTTTCTTCTTTTCTGTAGCTTGGTCTCGGAGCTCGAGAGAGTGGAAGCAGAGCAGAGAAGAGCTCAGTGGTTCGAGCTCAGTGAGCGAAGCGGACTTGAAAATTTTATTTATTTATGTTGAGTAAAGCATCTCGATTCCGTTGGCTTTTATTATTGGGAGGTCTCTGTTCTCTTCCTTTTCGCTACATGCCACCAGTAACGGTCCATTGCCTCACAAAAAGCATCAATATCTCTCTATTTTTAAATGTTTGTTTCCAACTTTGGTTTTTGTATTTTCTTTTCCATTTTCCAAAGCTAGTTTCTAGTAACTTTTACCGTCTAACAAGTTATGTTTCTGGTTATTGTAAACTAATCAGATTAATCCTAATCCAAATCCAAACCATATAATTACAAGAGTTTTTTTCTTTTTTTTTTTGAAAGAAATATTAATTTCATTAAGAGTAATAAAAAATTACAAATTCGATATTGACTAGACCAGACATAGAACCAAATACCGTAGTAATCTGATTCGCAGATCTCGAATGTTCATACGAACGACCAACCTTCTTACAATTGGTTGAAATATTGACTACAAAAGTGGAACAAGTAGACTCGCTCTTGCTCTCTTCATCTTCTGATGCGCGACAGTAGTCCCAAACAAAACTTACATACTCATAATGAAAAAAAAAATCAACAAGGAAAGACAAATTTCCAATAATGGAAGATAAACTTCCAACAACAGAAGACAAATAGAACTTACAAGTAACAAAAATACTAAAATATGATTCAATACAGAAAAACATGAAAAGAGTTAATCTACTCGTAGTAAACATATTTTCACAACTAGCATTTGGAGAAGGCAGAGATGATGTCGCGACGTCTGCAAGTGGATAGAATATGTGGAGGTAGAAGTGATGTTGAATCCAAAAAAAGAACAACCTTAATCAAGTCGAATATGCTAAATCTATGTTTATTTAATAACTAATACGAGTAAAAGAAAGATTGAACCACGACCGATCAATAAAAGATCGACAATGGTTCAAGGAGAAATTTTTGTGGAAGAACAAGAGAGGACGGCTAGGGTTTTCAGAATAGACAAGTTGAATAAAGTCATTCACAGCCCTAAAGAACAGGCTCTCCAAAGACTAGATGGAGCTTTATGAGACAATGGCCTAAGAACGACCCTAACTGCAGAAGCAAAACAAACTTAAAAACCACTGTAGAATTGAAGTCGAGGACCCTAATCAATGACCTCCCCCCAAGCCGATCTACATCACCTTACAATCTCTCTCAACATGATTCTGTGAGAGTACAACCCAAACCTAACCTCAAAAAGAAATACCATAGAGCAGCACAAATCCAAATTCTCCATTACGAAACTGCTAAGTCGCACCCCCTCATTCACCATAAAAGAACGCAAAGCCACAAATGTATCCTCGAACGAACGTGATCCAAGAAATCCAACCACTTTGGATGTAGAAATTGAGAATCTGCCAGAAGGCTCCAATGCAGTCCCAACACTCTGGAAAAAAATCTCACAAAACTCTACTATTGATATAGAAATCTCAAAAGAGATATAAACTCTCTAAGAAAGAAACTCACAAAATCTCACAAAAAGTAAGAACACTCAATATTGGGAGGCTGCCATTGTTTGTTTCAAACCGGTAGAGTTTTGATGATACGGAAATCTTGCATTGGAATAGTTTGAAACAAAAATTATTTAGACAATATTCTC
>JAYMTK010001273.1:0-16962 GCA_036897405.1 Pelargonium myrrhifolium | reverse complement strand
GAAGATAATTTAGCATCTTTTCTTAATATGTGTAAAAATATTTAAAACGACACTTATTTTAAAACGGAGGTAGTATCAGTTAATTGATACACATTTTAACTAATATAATTATATTAGTTACAACTCAATAACACCTAATTTAAAATCACCCAGTCAATTGATATACATTAAACCCAATATATAATATAATTAGAAAAAGAAAAACAAAAAACTTAATTTCTGCAATAATCTTTCTGTTTAAATAACTTGTCACAAATGTTTATAATTATGCAACATAATACAATCACCAAAATCACAATTCCAAAAACTTATCTTTCGCCTTGCACTTGAGACTCCACCAAGAGAACTCAACTCCAAAATCACAACTCTAAATAGCTTGATTGTAGAAAGCCTTAGACCAAGAGAAACACCTCTTCACTCTTCAATAGTAAAAGCTGTCCACCTCACCAAGCCATCACCACAACATCTTGCTTCTTTTGGACACTAAAAACTACTAGAAATATTAGAAGCTCTCAAGGCTCCACTAATCCCTTTAATGCTGCAAGGCTAACAACTAAATGCAAGTACAAATCTTTCTTGTCAAGAGGTACATATTCATAGGAATAAATCTTTGATTTTGTTGTGCGAAGAATTTAGATGAGTAGTAGTATATACAGAAGTTTCTAAATAAGCCGTTAATTGTGTCGCCTAAACTATGGATCAAATTGGATCATTTATGTAGTTTCTGTTGTTTCCTTGCTCGTATTTGGTCTTGGCGATGTATCATTTTGAACAGATCATTTTCACGGTTTTGTTCTTTCAAAACTAGTATTAACAATTTTTGTTCACCCAAACTTTGCTTTAACTAACCTATAATCTCTTGCTAAAATCTCCTCAAGAAGATAATGTTGACAGCCTTCTCAGCTCCTCCATAGCCATGGAGATGAAAACAAAAATTCAAAGATCAGAACACCTGTGGTATAAACTTTATTCCACAAATGAAGAACCCATCAGAGTGTAAAAAAGAGACTTTTAGACTTGTTCCAACGAATTTTTAAAAAACAAAATCAAATTCTTTCACATCTAAATTTTGAATAGTAAAAATCAAACTTTATGCAAAGGTGATTAAAGCTTGAAATTTATATAAAATTTTAGAACTTATCAACTATGATGATTTTCAAATCATGTTCATCCGAATCAATAAAAAACTTTCAAAAACGAATGAGCAAGTGAAAAAGGCAGAAATCTAAAATAGATATTGATAAAGCAGAGGGAGATTTAGGGCAGTAACCTGATTGTAAACATGAAAATAAAAACATGTAAAACCCTTGAAACTGCCCCCATTAAAGCAGTTATTGGCCGGGTGAAATAGAGCTCTCACGCACAGATATGAAAGCGAGAGCCCATTGGATCGGCCTTGCTTGTAAATCGTGAAGAAATAGTGTATGTGAGACCTTTCTTGTACTCGGCAAGATCATGAAGATGATGCTGAGATTCAAAGAAAATGGCCGTCTAGGGTTTGATCTAAGCCCGCAACGGAACAGAGCCGCAACTACAGAGGGCGCTCTGTTCTCTCATAGGCTATGAGAAATCTCTGTGTTCTTGCGTTTCTTCTTATAGCCCAAGATCAACCCTGAAATCTCTATTTTGCCCTCGCCCTCTTTTCTAACCTAATTTCATCGACTCCATGTAAAATTAATTTTAATTACCTCTTTTATGACTTCTTTTTCTCTTTCTTTGATGTGATTCAACTATTTTTCTTCTATCAACTAGAGAAAATACTTTTATTAGAAAGTTCTCCAGAAGAAAGTAAATGCATACACTAAAAAAAATTTCAAGTACAGCAATTAGGGCAAGAGAGGGTTGAGTCTTCCAAACAGTGACCGTCCAGAAAGGTGAAGGACATTGTCACAATCTTATCAAAGGTGGTAGCGTTTTCATCGGCAACATTCTCAAAGACAAGCCATAGTTCTTGACAGCGGTTTGTGGGACGCATGGGAGGCCATTGATAAAGCTAGTATGTAGTAATGAGGAAAGTACTACCTGATCGATATGCTAAAATCGCAATCTTCAAGGAAGCACGATGTGGGCAAATTATTGAGTGCAACAAGTCAAAAAAAAGGTTTGCACCTTTGGGGGCGAGATTGAACGCTAAATTTGTTTACACCAGAGAGGTGGAGGCTCAGTGTGCCGAGTTTGATGGATGCCCTTTTGACATTAAAGGAACTCTTTGGGTCATAGGCAAAGGAGGGGACTTGATCCAATAAAGATAACAGCTTCGAGTGGACTACAAGTTTTCAGGTCTGGAGCAATATTTTATTTAATAATTATCATTTAGTTACAACTCGAGAATTGACATCGCAATGTCTGAATATGAGACATTTCTCGTAAGCGAGAGCCCATTTGATGAAGTGCCAAAGTTCCATTAACACATGGCAAAGGGTCTGTCTATAATACTACTTCAACTTGATAGAATATGTAAGATTAGCACATGTAAAAGCATTAAGCATGTGTTTGTGCAAAACCAATCAAATCACCATAATTTGATGAATAAAATTGTGTCATTCCTTGTTGTATCAAAACAAAAATACAAATGGAAGTTTTCCACCAAGACAACCCGATGAATTACAATGACCATCATAGAAGGAAACATGAATCCAGTGTACTACCCGAACACCATTTGGAATCTCAGTAAGGGTATTTAATGAGAAGAGATACATCTGTTACACTTGCATCATAACGAGCCATATTTACATCAACATAAGCATCCCCGAAATATAAATTACCTACAACACAAAGCACATACAAGATCATCAACCCTTTATTAAGAACTCAATAACAAAGGAGATCCCCAACTTTGTTAGGAGTGAACCTTGGTAACTTGTGGCTATATCCACAACTACTTCATCTCAGGATAAAGAATCAGAGTTCTTGTTCTTCAGTAACCATCACGTTAAAATTACCTACATCAAATAAAAATATAGCATGAGATCCTAAATTTGATATTGAAACTAAGACAAATTAAAAACTAACCACTTGCTCTGTGCTTTTCCACCTAATAACAACCAATGGGAAGGAAATATACCTGTACCATAATTTTATCATCCAAAGTCGAGACTAGGAATGGAGGATGGCACATGTATATTTCACATTGGAGTTGGAAGATGATGAGCAAGAAGCTAAGGTGTAGTTTGAGATTTTCATTTTTTATACTCCCAGTCTCTCAAAAAGAGCATTCATTTGCGAGTTGAAAATAACTTATCAAACCTTGGGACACATGCAGAACTGAGAATTGTGCATAGCCAACTATACCTCCAAGATATATTCTTCATTGCCACTGTCCCAATGATCCAAATCCATTAAGCGGCCACACCTAATGATAAATCATCACTCTTTACATTAAATAAGGATACTATCAAGCAACAAAAGACACCATATTGGCAATAAGTCAATAACAGGAGCTGTTAATGACAACCAATACACACAATATTATGGAAAGAATCAACAATAAAAATAGCTTCGAATCTACAACCAATACAGATTAAAGCCAAAGAAAACTAGTAGACTGATTGCAAAAATTGGAAATACTTACTCTGAAAAACACTTTTCCTTTAATAAGACCATAGGGAACGGGACCATATTGCCGTGAATCGGTGGAAGCATATATATTATCTCCTTGAATCCAAACATGCCCCTTTGGAACCTACACATCAAATTCCCAAAAGCTTGGAACACTAATTCAATTGTATCCGTATCCAAGATAAGGAAGAAAGGAACTACTAGAGAAAATAACATTAGAGCTGTCAATATATATATATATATAAGACCCCAACAACACCAGCTTTCTATTTCCCAACTTCATACAGAGAAACATTTGCAATTACTCGGTACTAAAAGATACAAGAATGAACTTACGAATTAAAAATGATACTATACAATGTGCTCATAGTAACTAATCCCCCTTGTACATGACCCTATATTAAGCGCCTTCCCAAAAGACACCAATCAAAACCAACATTAGGCTAACAAAGTACACCACAAGTTCAGCGTAGAACTGACCTTCACATCTTCATTAGCCTAAGGCTTCATACTAAAAGACACCCATCAAAGGAGCCAACTTTACTTTTCTTAACTTCATAATAGGAAGCATCCACATTATCAGCCAATACAAATGGTAGAAGGTAATGATGAAGTAACACGTTACTACAATGTTTCTCATAATTTGACCAATCCCCTCAAGCCATTAGCGTATATGGTTATATTCAACTCCTTTCTAAAAGACACCTATGACGGCAAACTCTTAGGAGAACACATAGAAACGAACTATTAACACAAATACTGATTACACATCAAGCAGCAGAAACATGAACATTACTCAAAGACTCCCATCAAAGAAGCCAACTTTCAGTTTTCCCAACTTCACAATATCAAGGCCTATCCTTAATAAAAGAAATGATAGATTAAACCAATGATGAAGTAAAATGCTACCATACTATACTGTGTTCTGAGAGTCCAACCAATCCATCAATTACCCAAGTTCATCATTTTAATGAACTACACAAAAAGATGCAAAATTTCAATAACCAAGACACACCCATCAAGCAATATGAACCCTAGTTATCAATTTCCCCAAATCTTGCAACAACAAGAACAGAAGAAAAAAGAGAATTTCATGTACCAGAATAGTCTTGCATCTATCACTCTTGTTGGGGTTAATTACATAAGTGACCCTATCACCCTCCACGCCCAGAATGCGCTTCGTCACGGTCTTGTTGGGATCCATAGGCGATGCAATCAGCACCACGTCGCCGGTACCCACATTTCCGAGCCGGGGAGAGACGTGCTCGGCGAGCACCACGTCGCCGGTCAGGTTCAGGGTCGGGAGCATGCTGGGGCCGTACACCTGCAACCACCGGATAAAAGAAATTGGTTACTGAGACGGAGCGAGGAAGAGGAATCAAAGAGGGGTGATAGAGTGACGGTGACAGACGATGGTGGGCGAGCAGAGGTAGGTGTAGGTGACGTGGAGGGCGCAGAGGAAATTGGCGAAGATGACGGTGCGGTCTAGAGCTTCCAGTGATGTGGATTTCCATTGTCGCATGTGACGGAGTAAGTGACTCATCATCGTCCCCAACGTACACTCTGAAACTGGATTGTGTTTCAACTTCAATTTGTTGATCACTGTTGCTGCAGGGTCTTGTAGTTGTAACTTGTAAGGTCTATATTTGGTAATAGTTTTTTGGGCTTTCTCAGATGGGCCAATGGGCTTTTTTAAAGCCCATCTCAATGAAATTACTATTTTGACTTCCCATCTCAATTTGAGTACTATTGTTTGGATTAAGAGATTTTAAATAGAATGAAGAGTTAATTTAATTTAATGTGAAAACTTAACTTGTGATAACAGCTCTCAGGTTCAATCCCACTAAACATACTTTAACTGTAACTATATCCCGAATCGGATTAAACTGGTAGGTTAGACCCAAAAAAAAAAAAAAACTTAAACTTGTGACTTTTTCTCTCTCCCCTTTCTCTCTAGAAACCCTAGTTGTCATCTCTGGTTTTTCATTAAAACTTCTTTTTTGAACCACTGTCGATCTTTTTTATTGGCGGTTGATCAATTGTTATTCCTTACATTATTTTAAATACAGATTAATTGCGGTTTCTCTCGCTTTTGCAAGCTCCTTGTCGTTAGTAAGACTTTGTGGCTGTGAGTTTTTGGATTTTCTCCTTGTTGTTGGCAAGGTTTGTGGTTGTGCGTTCTAGGGTTTTCGGATACCAGTGAGTCTGCCAGAATTGTGGGGAGCAGTTGGGAGGTTGCGACGTCAGATTGGTAAGGAAGTCAGCATCGTTTGGCAAGGGTTCTCGGTTAGGGTTTTGGAGGGCTATGAAGGCGTGGTTCGACTTTTTGAATTCAACGGTATTCGAGTTCGAGTCCAAAATGAGTCAGCCAGTTTGGTGTTGGGAGCTGCTCTAGGATGGTGGGATTCAGCTCGCAACAAATCATTCGGTTTAGTGTAGGGTTATACCGTTTTATGGGCATGCGGCAGTAGGTAGGTTTGGTTAGGGCCAGTGGGGTTAGAGGTCGATTTAGGGTAAGTCGGGCCGAAGAGGAGACAATAGCTAGTGCCTCTATGCTGCTCCTGGTTAATTTTTAAATTCATGATTAATGTTTTAGTACGTTTACGGATCTGAATGTAACTTGGAGTTCGTAGCGGGTTTGGTTATGTTCACCAAAACAACCCAGTGAGAGTATGTTCTCACATGACTCTTCATCTTACCAGTGCTTTGTGCTTAATATAATTCGTTTTGTTGTTAAAAAAACAAAATAACAAAGGATTAAATGATTTTGTGTCCTGATTGAAAGCTCAACATTTCAAAATTCAAATAACAAACATGCCTTGAATTGAAAGACAAATGATCAAATACACCTCCACTGGAACACTCAGAATCTCACATCAGAGAAATTATTTAATTTCCAATCATCTATATTTTATTTGTGAAGAGAAAATTATACAAATTGGTTGACATTATTGATGACCTCAGAAACTTAATTGTACAACAATCATTGAATGTAGCTTTCTGTGAGTGAAAATGTAACCCAATAAACAAATATATGAGCTTGAAGTCATAGCTCAACGCCCCTATGAATATACAGTCAGTCACAACCAGCTTCTCCTCAGCAGCACTCACTGATGTGCACAGAGACTTCTAGACTTTTACATAATTGTAGTGGTAGAGACTTCGATCCATTTCCAAGCCCCGATATACTCTTCCCGAGGACTTCAACATCTCCCCGAAAATGACTTTTCCTCGTTCTTTCAAACATATCCTACTAATCAATCCGTTCAAGATTGTACTGTACCATCTCCTCGAGAGCTTGTCGGAAGGGACTCTGAGGAAGACATTGGAGATTCTCGATAGCAAGTTCAGCTTTCTCTTTTGCTAATTCTTGTGCTCTCTCGATGCCCCCACAAGTCTTGACCAATTCTATGGCCTCCTCGAGGGAGCCAGTCTCGCAGAATTCGGTTTCAATGAGTTCTCTCAATCTCGGCTCTTTCTGTAGAGCGAAGATTACAGGTGCTGTTAGGTTTCCTTTCTCCAAGTCACTACCCGCGGGCTTTCCAAGCTGCTCTGCTGATTGTGTGAAATCCAGAATGTCATCGACAACTTGGAAGGATAGACCAAGATTTCTACCATACTCGTACATTTTTTCAGTGACACTGCTGTCAACTCCGCTAAATATAGCAGCTCCTTTGGAACTAGAAGCAATTAGAGAAGCTGTTTTGAAGTAGCTCTTCATCAGATACTCATCAAGTTCAAGGTCACAATCAAATAAACTCGATGCCTGCTTTATTTCACCACTTGCAAAATCTTTAATGACCTGAGATTCCACGTCGGATTAAGAGCATATCATTATTTCACATATGTTACCGAGCGTGCACAACTTGTGGACTGAGAATGATATATGCAAATGGGTAGGGAATTCGAGATATACCTGACTGATGAGCTTAATGACTTCAAGGTTTTCAAGATTTGCAAGGTACCATGATGATTGTGCAAACATGAAGTCCCCCGCTAGTACTGCCACTCTTGTGCCATAAATCTGGTGAACAGTTTCCTTCCCTACAAGATTAGCAGCTCTCGATCATGAGTCTCTAGGCAAAATATGCCATAAACGTCAAGTCTAGCCAGATATGTTCAAAGCACCATAGCAGTTGAGCCATTTTTGGTTCCAAGTTTTAACAGTCTAAATGATGTTTCATGACTCAATAGCCAGTAACTGGGTGCATTAGTACAGTATGCTGGATCTGGATGAAACACGGGAACGAAACGTTTCATGGCTCACCATTTATCAGAATTAACAACTATATAGAGCAGCATAGCTAAATGCTAGTTTGGACTAAAGGCTACGTAGAGTTCCTACCTTCCAAATGATGTTTCTGTATGAAAACATGATGGTATGGATCTTGTATGTGCAAATGAGTCGCCTAGGTGTGAACAATGCATGTTGATCATATAATATGACCCATGTCTCAAGTGCAACAACTAGAATTAATAGCAAACTCAACAAACCAAAAACTAGGGGAAGACAATGAAGCAAAAACATAACCAATTTCAAGTAATTATTTCAGAAGCTCAACAAGCAGTTGCCTAGCCAAAGTACATGGTCATAGATACAACTAGAGGGAAGAAAAGCAAAAAAGGCTGCAAATTAATGAATGATGATGTCTTGCTGCCATCTGGACAAGTCTCAGAGACCAATTGGTCCATGTACTAGGCTCTGGTTCTATATTTTGTACCATATCAACAATAGGAAGCATTTAACAAAGCATTTGATAGCCAGCACTACAAGAACTGGAACCAGCTGCAACGTACAAAGTTCATTTTGAATACTAGGATCGTTATAACATCCTGTTTACCACTAGACCAAATCTTTATTAAATTGAACTTATTCCCTAAATATATGTGCATCAAACAAAAGAAAGCAACAAGCAAGCCAAGGATTTCCAGAACAGTCTGCTCCTATTGAAGTCCCCACCTCACTCAAAATCAACTTTGATTGCGTTTGGATTCTTGGATTTAATTTGAAATGTTGTATTTCAGATACAAATATCATGTTTAGGAAACCATATAATATCAAATGACAAGGTAAGAGTTGTCATTTGAAATCCCATGTTGTAGGTATGGTTTGAATGCTATTGGATTGAGCCAAATCGAAATTCTTTGTGCATCCAAACAACAGATTTACTCAAATTCAGAATTTTAAATCAAATCCAAGAATCCGAACAGACCATTAAATACTTCAAGATTATGGGCATTAAAATAACATATCACAAGTTTTGAACAGTATGAACTTTAACCTCAATTATGGTGCTGGAAAGTACAAACCATGTTCAAACAGGAAAGTGTTTTTTACCAACATTGACACATATGGCAAGCCATAACGTATAGAGACATGTGATCCTGATGTAAAAGTTTGAAGTCCTACCTCTTCGCATGTCACTGTCGTCTAGCACATCATCATGTATCAAGCTTGCAGTATGGATCATTTCAATGATCTCTGCCAGGCGCCGATGCTCTTTGGTGAGGTCCCTGGAATGAATTAGCACATTATGAAACTTCTACAAAATTTGACATCAAATACAAGCATATAAACAAGGAGAGCTTTGTGAATGCTTACTTCAGCCCAGCAATTTCTGCTGTGGCTCTTGACACCAAGAATACTAAAGCTGGTCTCATCCTCTTCCCACCAGCCCCAAAAATCTGATCGGCTGCAGACATGAGAACTGGGTTTTCTGCACCAACAATCTACCAAAGCATCTTCATCAGATTCATGCAAGAAGATCAGACAATCAAAATGATAATGGTTTGAACTGAATTAGCCTCCCTTTCTGCAATCTTAGCTGTATCAAAAACTAAACTATAAAAAGGTTACCAGTTGACTAGGAAATGCATTAAATTAGGATACAAGAAAATAACAGATCCTATATAGGATCTTCAAAATTGGTTCTGTATAAACCTAATGACAATGTCTACTTTCTGACAACATATGAGGATTTGAAGGTAGGGAAATGACTCTACAGTCAACTGTTGTACGGTGATAGATTTCAAGAGTAAATAATTGTTATTAATAATAGTGAATTACGGTAAATAGGCACACCAAATTTAAAATTCGAATTAGTAAACATGCACAGTGTGTCTCACTGTTGAAAACTGATCATACACAACATCTATACTAATGAATTAATTGCACACAAATTTAATTTTGCCTACTTCAATCCTCTGAATAGGGTATGCATCAAATTTTAAAGATTCAAACATCTTCTGCTGAAATCAGTCTTTGATGCAGTGAAGAATCAAATGGTGCAATTTTCAAATCAAAAGGCCAGGATGAGCATTTGTTAGATTGACACAGAGAATCATCAGTTGATGAATAATCATATGTACAAAATCCCACTAACACTTGGACCAGATGGAGATTTGAAGATAAAAGCAATATAAACACTGCCAACAGCAAATTCGGAGGAGAGGCATTGGTGGAAACAAACTAGAATTCTGATATAAACAGCACTCACTATATGCAAAAAGGATGTGGCATGGCCTCTTCAGAGCAATGAACCAAATTATGCATTGCACTATGTTTTGATTTTTAGAAAGTTAAGTTAATTGTGAATGGTTGATTCTAAAATAGAGAAAATAATCCAAATCATAAAAAAACAATCAGTCCTCTGTGCTCACAGTGACACCATCATCAGAACCAGCAAACAAAAAGGTGCACATCATAACAACAAGCTAAAGCATAAAGGTTCCAATTCCCACAATACCACCAATGACCCAAAGCAACAATCTTCACTGGGAATACTCACCGATCGGAGATTTTGGTTCAGTGTCAAGAGGTCATCAGCAACCACTTCAAATAAATTTGAAAGTGATATTCTTGACCCTTTCTTCAAATCCATCACTTTTGGAGGACCTTGAGCTATGCCTGCTTCAGTTACACCAGAGACCAAAACCATAGTGTTGTCAGCGTCTAACAAATACAACAACATAAATGACTCTAGAAAATACATGAACACAAGCCCCGAAAGGAAACACTTTACTAGCCAAATCATAATCAGAGCTGAAGCCAAACTATGCAATTGGAGTAGATAAGATACAGCCCATCATTCATTACCTTCAAGAACATGCACTAAGCAAGACAAAAGAACCAAGTACCAATACAGAGAAAATATACATATATGTAGAGAAGAAAGCAGTACCACTAAGCATAGCCTCTGGAGTCAGTGTGGAAAACACTCGATTTGGGCTGATGACTCGCCGGCAATAAACCAACTTCCGAGCACCATAACCTCTGTTACCGGTCCCTCTAGAAGCTCCCATTCCACAGGTCCTGACCGTGGAGCGCTCAAACGAAGCATTAGAGGAGCACCCACAAGCCATGCGCCCAAAATAATCAAGATTGTGGCATGTCATTGACATCATTCTCGGCAGCAAAAAAAAAACGATGAAAAAGACAGCAAATTTACACCAAACCCAGATGGAAAACAAGCTCAATCTCGCATACAAGAAGTACCCACCAAGCGAAATCAATCAAAACCCAGAAACTGAAGTGAAGAACCAAGTGGTGCTGAGAAAAAAACACTGATTTTTCAATTGGGTATTTTGGGGTTGAAATGGTTTTGATTTTGCACCTCAAAGAAGAGAGTGCTAGTGGAAGGAATTAGCTAATGAATTACTATATTGAGTGGATCCAAAATGCCCACATAAGATGTTGCTTTGGAGTTTTTGTTTGGTAGTTTGGTACAAGTAGGGGAGGAGAGAGTTGAGCAGTGTGTTTTTTCTCTGGACAGAAAAGAGGTTATGTTAAGGGAAGAGGAACCAGAAACTACCTTATCTATGAACTATGGGTCAATTTTAATGTCTTTGCAGTTGGTGGTCAATTGCTAGCCAGCCAAATACCCATGCCTCTTCATCAATTGGGGATCTCATTTTGCTACGTGTGAGATCATCATTTGATTGATTCTGATTTTAACATAATAAATAATCATGTAAAGTAATCGTTAACAATAGTGATAATACTAATTAGTTAAGAGACTTTTAAAAAAAATTGGTTTAAAATGTTACGATAACGGAGATCTTGAGTAGAGAATTTAAGAGTTTTCGGTTTAGTTATAAGTAATATATTAGCTTATGCAACTCAAGTAGAAAATCTAGAGCTTTGTGTTCCTTTTTTTGACAAGACTTGCTTAGTTGGCCGGGTGGATTGATCTTCAATCTCCTCTAGAGATTTTATCTTTATTATGATTTGAAGTCAGCAAATTCTTTAAAATATGTATAAATGTAATTTTACGTGAAGATGGTTTGCAAAATTTTCAAAACATTTAATGATAAGAACATAAATTTATTGATACACAATACATTAAAAAAAATTGTTTGTCATAAATTATTGCTCACTAGTTAGTAATGTGTATACTCATTATATTAAATCTATTTGTTTGTATATGTTTGAAGATTGAATCAAGAACTTAACTTGAAAAAATTTATACAAAATTTTGCAAATGAGGTCTTCACTGTCTTGCCAACGTAGCTATAGAAATCAAAATCAACAACTTTTGTGTCATTCTTCAAATTTTTTATGGTGAATGATAATATGTTTTTGAATATTAAATATTGTAGTGACTAGTGGTAAGCAAATCATACATTGCTTGTTGATTTGATAAGTTTTATTATTATTATTTATAAAAAAACAAATGGGAGATGTTGTCTCACTTGATCATAAATATGGGGTCCCTTGTTCAAGGGCTCTTCAATTCAATAATGGTTACAATTTGACCTCATTGCATGGAGTCACCAACAGAATTTAATTTAGTCATATAATTAATAATTTCAATATGAAGAAATTGTGGCCCTTGGCAAATTATTGAACCTTGAATTAATATTGATGATAATAATATATATTTTGTGATCAATAATGCAATTTTTGTTGTCAACTGATGAGGCTTTCCAGTAAATAATTTGTACAACTTGGCTTTGATGGGCTTTTATATTTATACAAGTTTATGGACTTTTATATTTATACACTCTTATGTTAATTTGACAACTATAAAAAAAAAACGGTTGCTTTAGTATGAATTTATTGAGAACAATAGTGCATTTAAAAGTAATATAAACCCCTCTCTCTCTCAATTTATTTTCTTCCGTTGATTTCACCATCACTATTAACTCTTTTTTCTTGTGCATCAAAAAAAAATAACTCTTTTTACTTTTTTTGTTAATTTCATCATCACTAGTAACTCTCTCTGGTTCAACATTTTTTCTTCTTTCTGATTTCATCATCACTAGTAACTCTTTTTTCTTCTTCCGTTGATTTCATCGTCGCTAGTAAGTAGTAACTCTCTCTCAACTTTTTTTTTCTTCTTACGATGATTTCATCATCACCAGTAACTCTCTCTCTCGTTCAACTTTTTTTTTTCTTCCGTTAATTTCATCATCACTAGTAACTCTTGTTCGTTTCACTTGCATTCGCTTCATTATCTTCTTTGTCTTCGCTATATGCTTGTTGTGAGAGTATGCATCCAACTGGTCAATTAATTATATTCATGTTATTGTGTTTTAAATCATATTAATGTTAGTTTTATAGTTTATTTACACTCCTTTAGTGAAAGTTGCGGTAAATCTTTCAATGTAAAAGTGTTGTTTTGGTTTTTCTTGTTGGCAATTGTTTTCTTCATTATGAATCGATGGATATTACTTGAGACTGCGGCGCATCAAAAGCTTTGAAAATGACGAGGACTGTTTCTATTGTAATAACATTGACAAATGTATTAAGATATGCAAAAACACGAGATTCTCGTCAGATTTGGCTCTTGGGAATGAACCTACTCTACAGAGATAATAATAACTTGGCACCTGAGCACCAAGACTTGCAGATTTTGGATGTTCTGCTCCTATATATTATCATCCCTGCAAAATTTCAGAATGGCATGCACATATGATCATCTTCACAAAAATTCTAAAGAAAATGACAATTACTAAAGATTGGCAATGCGAATCGATGATACAATTACTAGCTGGAGCATATTTTGCAGAAGTCAACATCTATATGCAAAAGTTATTATCAGTTCAGTTCAGTTCATAAATGCACAACTCTCTTCTACAACTCATGAATTCATAAACAAACACTTGAAGCAACCCATCACCTCCACAAGCAAAAGTATAGTGTTCATCAGAAACTTTTAATGTGGGCACATAATGAAAGGGGTCCTTGTTTTCTTGCATTATGTGTCAGTGTCACAATCATCTAGTGAAGGAACAGAATGAGAAATAAAATTTGTAAATAAGAAACTGTATATCAAGTCCCCAGAAATTTCAGACAATTTACCATCTCAGCTATGTAATGACAAATGGAACACTTCCAAATATATGAAAGTATGTAAAGCAATCTTGAAGTTCCTAAATGGATAAATTTCCCATGAACAAGTAACACATTGTTTCATGGCCTCCATTTTTTCTTTACTGTCTTTAAGATTTCCTACCTGGATGTATCACTGAACTAACTTTACAACAGCTGAAACTAAACTACAAAGTGTTTGGAATATCAAAAAGCACTTCAAAGTGCTCTCATTCAAAAGCTAAAACATGGGCAATGAAGAAAAGATCAGCTTTTGATTACTAGTTTCTAGTAATCAAATCTATACTACCAAGTACATCAAACACTGCTAAAGACTAATGAAACACTTCCTTGAAGATGAAATTATGTAAAACACACTTCTACCCAGTAGAACTAGCATATTGAAGTTCCAAAATTGCTCATAACATAAGTAGCAATCTGATAAAATTACATGCTTACCAAGCTTCCTTATAATGGTTTTGGGAGAAAAACGTCAAATTTAACCTCAATTTCCTCTAAATCAAACACCGGTTTCATGGGATTATAAGCAGGAAAAAGAAAGGACAGATGATACAGGACACTCATTTTAGGACAAAGGGAGTAGTTTTTACGATGATACAATCGCTTTTACAACAAAATCTACTAACATAATTTCATTTTACACTTCTCTTACAAACCCATTTTATTAAACACAACCTAAGTCTACTGCATGTAGTATAAACTTCTCTCATTTCCTTTTCCTTCTTTTGTCTTCTTTTACAAAAATGTTCTCTTAATGGAATTAACAAAAACATCCTTGGCACAACACAACTCCTTGTGAAATTGCATAGAATTGGTAATTTGTTGATAATGTGATGCTTAGTTGTTAATCACATACCACAATTAATAGGAAAGATTAGCTGTGTTACTTTCTTCATGTGCCCTCTTTTTCATTGCCCATAAGTCAAGATCTATGAGGGCCAATTTATTTGCTTGAACAGCTCAAAAAGAGAATTGAACTTTGATACTGTCAAAGAAACCATCAAGTTGTATTGAAAAGTTGGACAAAACTTCTCTAGATGCAAGAATTTACACTTGAAGTCCAATACATTTCATTAGTACCAAGATTTCTCCTTTTCCCCATTATAAGCACAAAAGGACTTAAAAGCATACAATACATTGCATTTGCATCTTGTTGTATGTCCACTAACAGAAAATATAATTAAAAGGCTAAATCAGAAAGAAGAAGAAAATCTGAAAATTCACTACAATTTATTAACTAAACCAGAAACAAATTTCCTTATGCATTGTCATTTCCCAGTTTGTCACCAACTCCTCATATGTTATAGCTGCAGCCTCCATAACCTGCAAAAGCTCACAACAATACAAAATTTTAAAACTGATAGTAACATTTTAAAAGGACTCAAGACAGTAAAAAATTCAAATGTTGCATACTTGGATCAGTCATGACAATGAGGCCAGAGCACTTGAAATCACAGTTCCAAGGGTTCCTTCCCTTGGCTTGGTAGTAGAGGTTCATGGCTATAGAGGCATGGTTTATCAGATTATCTGGCGAGTTGCAAGGACAACCCGCTTGAAGACTCCGGCAATCGACTTGAGAGCATGCAAAATTTATGTTCTCCATAAGAGTTGCTTGATCTGATGATGGCTTTGCCACACACCAAGTTTTCTGCAACAAATAGTACAATTTCTTAGATAATGTAACATCTTTTTATTAGCCAATTTAGAGTCACTACATGGCTTGAGAATTGGCATTACCTGTCCATTGACCATTACAAGATCTCCTCCTGCAAAGTTTTGTACATTGGAGAGATTTGAATTAGAGGCTTTTACTGACAGTCAGCAAATGCATATCAGAACTTTGAGTGAACGATCAAAATCTCTGGATTTGTAGCAAACCCAAATGGAAATTTACACTGATCTTATGATCTATCCAATGGCTTATCAAGAACTGTAACATGATTCAATAAAGGCTTAAGCACCAAATCAAGAAAAGACCCACTTGAGAGCTATTAATTAGAGGCTTTTACTGACAGCAAATGCATATCAGAATTTTGAGTAAACTATAGTAAACAAAACTAGTGAATTTTGTATCAAAGCAAACCCAAATGGTAATTTACACTGATCTTATGACCTATCTATCAATAACTGTCATGTCTCATACTGTAACATGATTCAAGAAAGGCTTAAGCACCAAATCAAGAAAAGACCCACTTGAGAGCTACTGATTCCAAAAAAGATACAAAAAGCTAAAACCTTGTAAAGCTCTGGTTTTGCCATACCTGAAATGAAGTACAAGAAGACCATCATTGTGAGTAGAGGAAGAGGAGCCATAGCTTTAGCCATTGAGATTGTGATTGTGCTGAATTGTGAGGATTGCTGAGGAAGGAGATTAGGTGGGGTTTTAAAATGTGGGCAAATAGGCAAAACTAACGGCTAAAATTCATGGTTGATACAGAGACGTTACTAGAGGGAATCGTTTGAGGAAAAATGGGCAATGAAAAGTAGATTGGAGGACACAACATGTGATGGTGACACACTCTTCAACACAAACTGTTTCTATTAAAAGGTCAAAACCAGTGTCTTTTTAGTTTTCTCAGTGTAAGTAAGTGCTGTTTATAATCTTTATTTAAAAAGATAATGTGACGGCCGTTAAATTCTCGTCAGGTATAAAAAAATATATATATATGAATCAAATCATATTCCTAAAATTGTTGTTTTCAAATCAGATTGTAATGAAAATATTTTATCTTGGTACTCTACTAAGTTGTATGTTTTATGTCACCATTACATATTTACATTCTTTGAAAATCATTATTTGCAGGAATAGTTTTGAATTGAAAAATAGTTTAAAATTTTGGGCCACTTTTGACAATTATTCACATTAGTTGAATGACAACATAATGAATTTCAGACGAATTTTGGAATGCCATATCCCTCATCTCTCCACCTAATTGGGAATTTTTTAGGCCTATGTTTGAGGACATGAATTTCTTGTTTTCCTTGGGTATTTTTTATTAAGGATTTGAACTATTGAATTATTCATTATTTTTATAAAAAATTTATTAAATCGTAAATTTTATCGCTATATA